>AWUE01012674.1:0-40039 GCA_001974825.2 Corchorus olitorius
CCATCTTTCAAGATTGGAACAAGAAGATAAAGTGGATGATCTACCAATAAATGATAGCTTTCCTGATGAGAACTTAATGGCTGTAAAGGATGCTAACGTCCCATGGTTTGCCGAAATTGTAAACTTCTTGGTCTCTAATGAAGTGCCATTGGGTCTTAACCATCACCAAAAAAAGAAGTTCTTTTCGGAAGTTAAGCACTACATATGGGATGATCCACTCTTACTCCATAGATGTACCGATGGTGTCATTCAGAGATGTGTTCCTGAGGAAGAGATGGTTTCTATCCTCACTCACTGTCATTCACTTCCTTGTGGGGGACATCATGGTGCATCTAAAACTGCGGCTAAGGTACTTCAATGTGGTTTCTTTTGGCCTACACTCTTTAAGGATGCAATGAGTTTCATAATGTCATGTGACCGATGTCAAAGAACTGGTAACATAAGTAGAAGACATGAGATGCCTCAATCAGGTATTCTAGAAGTTGAAATCTTTGATGTTTGGGCACTTGACTTTATGGGACCTTTCACTCTATCTGGTAAGAATAAGTACATTCTTGTTGATGTTGATTATGTCTCTAAATGGGTGGAAGCTATAGCATTGCCTGACAATTCAGGATCTAGTGTGGTTAAGTTTGTGCGGAAAAATATCTTTTCTAGATTTGGAGTCCCTCGTGCTATTATTAGTGACAATGGTACTCACTTTCAGAATGATCAGTTCAGGGCATTAATGCGTAAGTATGGATGCACCTTCAAATCTGGAACCACTTATCACCCTCAAATGAGTGGACAAGTAGAATTATCTAACCGGGAAATCAAAGCTATCTTGGAGAAAACGGTTAGTCACACTAGAAAGGATTGGTCAATGAAGCTTGATGATGCTTTGTGGGCTTATAGGACTGCATTTAAGACTCCTTTGGGCATGTCACCTTATCGACTTGCCATTTGCCAGTTGAAATTGAGCACAAGGCCTATTGGGCAGTGAAAGCATTGAATTATGATCTCAAATCGGCTGGGGAGAAGCGATTGTTGCAACTAAATGAGCTTGAAGAAATTCGAAGAGATTCTTATGCGAATGCTCGAATTTACAAGGAAAGGACCAAGGCTTGGCATGACAAGAATATCCTAAGGAGAGAATTTAAAGTGGGTCAAAAAGTTCTTTTATTTAACTCTCATTTTAAATTGTTTCCAGGTAAATTGAAGTCGCGATGGTCTGGACCCTTTGTTGTGACTAAAGTCCATCCTTATGGTGCAATTGAGATTGAAGAAGACGAAAAGAGATCTTTTGTGATCAATGGCCAGAGATTGAAGCATTAAATCGAAGAAGGATATGTGCAACATGTTCAGAAAATCACCTTCTCCGAATAAGTACCTCAAAGCTCCGTCGAGCCATCGACGTTAAACAAAAGCGCTTGTTGGGAGGCAACCCAATTTCTAACTTATTTTTATTTTAATTGTTATTGCTTTTATTTTCACTAACAATTTTATTTTCCTTTTTAGGTATATTATTTCATTGACATCTTCCATTCTTGAAGCATTGGAAAGGGAGTTCTAAATTTTTCTTTATTCTTTCATCTCTTGGAAATCCTATTATTTCTTTGCCATAAATTTGGATGACTTCGTTTTGCATTGGTGCATTTACATTTTAGTTTCTCATTCATATTTTACTTCATTTAAATTGTATTTATTTTTACATTTTAAGCATTCTTAATGTCAAATTGCATTACATAAATTGGTGCTCAAATTCATGGCAGCAAAAATTGGGAAGGAATTAATTATGGAAGACGTTTGGGGGCTGAGTTTATTGGTACTTAAGCTGTTTTGACAAGAAAATAAGCAAATTGGGCTTCAGTTTTCAACTTGGGCCCGGATTCCCCTCCAACCTGGCCCCGGCTTGGTACCGCACAACAGACAGCGTGGCCACTGTCTTGACCCGACCCCAATTTCTTCCTTCATCTGGCGCCAGTCTTGAAATTTGGCAAATCAAGTTTGGTTCTGTTTTAACTCGGGGCCACTTGACACCTCAACTTGGCACCAGCTTGTCTCGCTTCCTTTAAATCACGGAGACTACTTCACGCTTGTGGCGCCACCTTGAAAACAAACCTGTTCCCAGCTTCTTCAACGCAAACACGCAGCCAGTTTTTGTCCTCAAATCGGCCCCAGGTTTATACCTCAACTCGGCACCAGCTTTGAAATCTAAAAATCAAATTTGGTTCTGTCTTGACTCGGTCCCCATTTACACCTCAACTCGGCACCAGGTCTGTCTCAACTAAATCCTTTCACGATTCTGTCTTGGGTTGGCTCTAAGTTCTTCCCAAACCTGGCGCCAGTTCAAAAAAAAAATCACGAACAAAGAGTTAAGGTTGTGGCGCCACTTTACCTTCATCTCGGCCCCAAGTTGATTTGTTTCGGTAAAAATTCAATTCTGAATTTAGTCGGTCCCAAGTCAGCATCAAACCTGCCAACACCTTTGTCTCGAGCAACACCCAACACCGTAGTTGTCTTGGTCACGGGGTTGAGTGTTTCTAGCCGGCACCGATTTGAGACAGCCCCGACCTGAACTCATCTCGACGCCAATTTTGTTTCTTCCAATCTCGACATCAAATTTGACCAATTCAGATCTTGATTTTCAGCCATCGCCACTCTTAAGCTTTAGATGCTTTCGACGCTGGCTTCTCTCCATGCTTGCAGTTCCAAGCAAATTTCTCGCCATAATTTTCGTTCAAACTGCTGCCGGATTCTGTCATCCACCTCACCATATCCCGATTCCATCGGCGCCGGCTCTGGTTCGAAACACAAATTCCCCAGGTTCAATTTTGATATCTGCATCGATTCCACTTGGCTTAACCCGACAAGCCATAACCTGACCCACCAAGACTCCACCTAGCTCTACTCGACTCAAGTTTCCTTTTACCATAAAGTTGCAATTTTCCAGCGTTGTTGGGAGAACTGAGGTCAGTAGGTTTATAGGTTCTGCTTTTAAGAACTTTGGAGGTGTCCCCTAAATTTGCAGATTGTTCTATGAGGTAGTTGTTCACATCAATTTTCGAAATTCCTTGGAGTGATTGTTGGCAAATTTATGCACTTGATCATTGATTGTTTAATGGGAATCTTCAAGCCGATTATTTTGTCGAAATTGGAATGTGGTAGCAGTTTTTGATGTTAATGGTTGAGATTTCCGTTGGGTAGTGGATCTGCTATAAATCGGTATGCTATTGTTTGATTTTCATTGGGAATTTGCCTGCAATTTGTCTACTGCATTGCTCCTTAGATTGCACAACTGGATTTTTGAGTAATCTTGGGAATTGCTTTGATTAGCACTTGCTCTGTAATTGTCTATTGGTGTAAATTGACTTGGAATTTTCTTGAGCCATGCGACCAACACCTAGAAAACTACCTCCTAAGAGACAGGCAACTCCTATAGAGAAGGAAAAAGGGAAGAAGAAGGCTGCAGTCTTTTCTCCCATACAACCACCATCTCTACCGAGACTCATTGCACCACCTAGCAATAACACTCCAAGATTTATCTCTCCATTTGCTAAAAAGTGGTATG
The DNA here is from genome assembly GCA_001974825.2 of Corchorus olitorius. Lineage (NCBI taxonomy): Eukaryota > Viridiplantae > Streptophyta > Magnoliopsida > Malvales > Malvaceae > Corchorus > Corchorus olitorius. The sequence continues at coordinate 3,551 of AWUE01012674.1, forward strand.
ATGACCATATTAACAACACTTTTGTTGTGGAGAAAACAATTGATCCAAACATAGATGCTCATTATGGGGTTAGCAAGAATTTTGAAATTCTTGGATGGAAAAATGTGCTTCAACTTAGAGGTAAATATTACAATGAATTGGTTTTGGAATTTTATGCCAATGTGAAGAACCGGTCGGATGAGAAAGGTTTGCCTATTCGCTCCGTTGTTAAGGGTAAGAATGTGGAGGTTTCCATTGCCAAGATTGATAAGTTGTTGAAGTTGACTCCTAAAGGTGAACCGGTTGAGTTTTCTTTATCCCAATTGAAGGGCGATAGTACTTGGGAAAAAAAGTTGCTGCAAAAAGGTTTGGTGTTGAGGTGGATGAAAAATCGATTTATAAGACTAAGCTCTTGGATATTCCACAACGCCTTGTTGCTTATATGCTTCACTTCAATATGGAACCAAAGGCTAGTGGACATAATGACTTGCGCACTCAAGATATCTTTGTCATGGAAAAAATTTTCTTTGGTCTTGGTGATCTTGAAGGTATTACTCTCTCTCCCTTTATCATTGGAGCTATGTGGGATGTAATCACTAGTAAAAATAGAGACAAGGCCATTGTCTTCCCTTTGATCATTAGCTGCTTTTTGGAAGCAGAAGAGGGTATTGATGTGACTGGAGCGAGAGAAGTTTTTACTTCCAAAAGTGATATCTTGGATGCACGCACTATGAAGGAATTCCGATATAGGAAGCAAGGTGAATGGTGGGTTAATCAGTACTTGGAGGAAAGGGTAGCAGATATGGACAATGATAATGTCAATGGTACTGAGGCCATTGATGAGGTCCAAGCTGAGTTGGACAGGGCTGCCGATGCTTCAACTTCTACTTCCTCCAGGCGAGTTCGACCCAAAAATTGGTATGAGTTTGTTGATCATTTTGATGAGCGCCTCAATACTTTGGAAGCTCAATCGACGCGGATGGCAACTACACTTCAGTCCATGATGACTAAGCTTCAGACTGCCCTTGATCGCATTCCTCCACCTCCAGAGCAATGATTTTGGCACCATTTATGTTAGGTTGCATTGTTAGATAGCATGACATCTCATGTTAGGATTTCTTTCTTTTGCATATTTTCTAGGACTTTTTTTTTCTCCTTGGTACTTAACTTGCTTTTTGGATGACTGTACTAATTATTTCCATTTGGATAATCCTTTTGTCTTTTAAGTTCTCTTTGATGTATGTGCAGCACACTTAAATCCAAAGCAAGCTCAACCATTCTTCCACTTTCGCATATGAGGGAGTTTTCGCTTTCTTTTCTTTTAATTTATTATATTGCGCTACACCATTGAGGACAATGTTGTTCTAAGTATGGGGAGGAGACAAATTGAAATTTAAGTTTTGATAAATTAGTTCTTGTCATCCTAATTAGCATTTTTTTTATTTTGCATTAGCATATTTAATTTTGTTCATGCATTTTTCTTTTAATTGTATCATGCATTGCATTTTGCATTAAGGCATATGTTAGGAGTTCATATTCAAAAATTTTCAAAATTGTTTTGGTTTTTGGCTAAGAATTTTTAGAGTTGGATATCATCAATAGTGTCATTATTTTAACTACTTTTGCAAATGGTTGCCAAAGTTTGTCGAATGAAGATTATGCTTGTCAATTGGGTACAAAAATTGGTTTTTGCTACTTCTATAACTTGTGTCGAATCTCTTTGAGACTAATTTGGATTGTGGTATGATTGGTTCGGAATGTATATGTATTGTGTATGGGGATGACTAAGGCGTTTGTTTGGACCGTTAGTGCCTTAGGATGCCTACCCTTTTTACAATGTCACTAGTAACCCCTTTGTGCCTTTTTGAATATATTTAGCCTTTTCTTTGTTTAACCACATTATCCCAAATAACCATGAGCCCGAAAAACAAGTTTTACCCTTATTCATGAATTAGTAAGAGCATAATTTGTTGATTTTTAATTCTAATGGATGGTGGATGGCTAAAATTATTGAGCCTTACTGTTGATTTTGATTCTTTGAGCTTAATGATTTTTTTATTGTTGATGAAGAAAGATTGAGATCAAAATAAGTGTGGGGGAAGCTAGTGGAATGTGAAAAGTGGAGTGTCAAAAAAAAAATTGGCACTATTGTTCAAGAAAGATAAGAAATTTTGGAAAATTTGTGGAGTTATGATGAAGGAAGAGCTATCACAAGATTAAATAAGCTCTTGATTATTTGATGGAATAGTTATGCTCAACTAAATTCTTGAATACTTTGATTTTCCTTATCCTTTCTTTCTTAACTCACTGTCCCTTGGCCCCATTACAACCCTTATAAAGACCTTTCGATTCATACACATGCATATATATTTGGTTAGTGGTTTGATATGGTTGTAGTGGAGATGTAGATGAGATACAAGTCTATGGTAAGTAGCTCTTTAAAATAGTTTTCTTATTGCTCTTTTGAGGCAAATGATTTGGATGATAAATTAACCATTTGTACTTTATTTTGTTAGATAATGATTTGTTTTGAGAAGTATCCAACACTTTGAAGTTTGAGGCCTACTAAAAAGAATTTTTGAAAATTGTTCTTAAATTGTTTTTGGAACTAACTTTCATATGTAGCAATGTTTGTGGTGTCGATCTAGTTAAGTAAACCCTCAAGAGACTATAACTCCTCCTTTAATGTCTTCGTTTAAAGGTTTAAAGGCTTTCGTCACGTGCTAAGTGCCGTCGTACACCTACGAAAGTGGAATCAATATCTTGCATTAGTTTAGGATTTTATTTTTGTTTTAGTTTTACTTGAGGACAAGCAAAAAGCCAAGTGTGGGGGAAATTGATAAGTGCAATAATTTACACTATTTAGACCTCATTTAGATTATATTTTGAGCATTTATATTGCACTTTCTAATGCTATTTATGATATATTCTCACATTTTGTGTTTTTGAGCTTGTAGGTTAATTTGGAGTGATTTTAGGGAGAAAATCGTAACTTTCAATCCGGAGATCCGTTCGAGTCAATTCAAGTGTCCATGGAAAGGGGATTCAAGGCTCTACAACTTTCATTAGGATTTGGAGGCTAATTTTGATTTGAAGAGAGTGAAAACGTTGAAGAAAGTTAAAGATCGGTGAAATCCTGACGAACTCCAAGTTGGGGCCAACTTACCCCTCAAGTTGGGGCTAGGTTGAAACCCTGAAGTTTGCGCAACCTTTCTGTCCTAAGTTGGGGCCGGATTGACCCCCAAGCTGGCCCCAAGTTAGACCTGACGGAAATTTTCCTAGTTTTTCCAGAATTTCCGATTTTGCCCCTGATTAATCCAAATTACTTTAGGACTTTTTGTATCCCTATAAATAGAGACTTTTAGGATTATTTTTAGTACCTTTTGCTGATCACAATTATTTTTCCTTGTTGGAGAGAAGATTTCCTTGGAGATTGAGACTAAGATTTCTTTTCTCTCTTTCTCTTATGTTTCTGTTCTTCAATAAAATTATTCTTGTGTTTTTATTCATGATGATGAGTAACTAATTTCTTAATTAGGGTTTAAGGTGTAGCCAATTGGGAATTATTGCTTGATTTATGAATTGAATTGTTTTTCTTTCAAGTTAGATTTATTTTCCTTGTTCTTCATGAGATTTATATGCCTGATCAACATATAGATTGTTTTAGAGATTGTGTGATGTACTGACAGGAGAAGCATAATCTGTGCACTAGGAAAATAGACGAATTAGGCTAGATCAGACATGAATCTTAGGCTAATTTGATAGGTGAATAATTACTTGTTCTTAATGAATCTAGTTAATTAGGTTGACATCGACGGATAGTGAATCTAATTAGTTAGGTATTCCTGTGTAGACTTGACGGAGCACATAGGTAATTAGGTGTAATTCTATTCTAATTTAGCATCAAATTAATTCATAGGTTAGGTAGTAATTTCCCAATTAGGTGAAACCTGAAGCCCTAAGCTTTCCAATTCTTGCTTTCACATCTTATTTAATTCTCTGCTTTTATAACTCAATTGCTCATAGTTTTAAATTGTCTTGATAATTTCTCGTAATTTCCTTCTTTGATAGAATTAGTTATAATAGGAATTAATTGTTCTCCGTGGATTCGACACCTGGATTACTCTAGGATTTTATTACTTCAACTGACTCTGTGCACTTGCAGATTTGGTTCATCAATTTATAGCACCAATCCTTTGAAATTCCGGCAGAGGAGTTGAACCGTTAAATCCTAATATCCACACACAATTAGTATGTTTAATCATAAATATAAAAATAGTAAATTACAAAAAAAGACAGTAGGAAAAATAAGGGAGGAAATTCATTGAGGGCCTTTTTAGTCACCAGAAAAGTGAAAAAAAAAACCAAAAAAAGACAAAAGGAGGCACCACATTAATCCTCAATTTGGCCTTTGAGTAATTTCCATAGTCACTAAAAATAATATATAGTATATATTTTACTCTTTTTAGCTTAATTACCATTTACCATTTTACTTTTTTAACTTAATTACTGAATACCATTTTTACTCTTTTTAACTTAATTACCATTTACCATTTTAATCTTTTTAACTTAATTACTGAATACCATTTTTACTCTTTTTAACTTAATTACCATTTACCATTTTACTTTTTTAACTTAATTACCATTTACCATTTTTACTCTTTTTAACTTAATTACTGAATAGCATTTTTATTCTTTTTAACTTAATTACCATTTACCATTTTACTCTTTTTAACTTAATTACTGAATACCATTTTTACTCTTTTTAACTTAATTACCATTTATCATATTACTCCTTTTAACTTAATTACCATTTACCATTTTTACTCTTTTTAACTTAATTACTGAATACCATTTTTACTCTTTTTAACTTAATTACCATTTACCATTTTACTCTTTTTAACTTAATTACTTAATGTTATTTCTACTCTTTTTAACTTGATTACCATTTTACTCTTTGAATTTAATTACTGATTACCCTTGACCTGTTTGAATTTAATTACTGATTACCATTCTACCTTTTTACTGATTACTATTTTACTTTTTACTGATTACCATTTTACTTTTTACCAATGAATATAATACCGTATCGGACAGGCCGATTCAACCGGGAACCGGTGCCCAGTCCGGTACCGGTATGTATATAAAACCGCTTGGTCAGCGTACTGGCGTTGACCCGATGCGGTTGAACCGGCCGATTTGTCGGTTTATTGATCGGTTTTGAACTTGGTCAACTTTTTTCATTTTGAAAAAAATTTCAAAAAATAATTGCAAATGGTAAGAATCGAACACAACACACTTTAAATGAAGTCAAAAAACTTAACCACTCCACCAAAGTGTTATTTAATGATTAATTCATCATATATTATATTTATTTTATACTAAAAAATATTTTTTTCATAAAGATCTCTTAAACGGTTTAACCGTTGAACCGGGTACAGGTGGCCCCACCGGTATGGCCTCCGGTCCGGTATTTTATTCATTGCTTTTTACTGATTACCATTTTTTACTTTTTATTGATTACCATTTTACTTTTTACTGATTGTCATTTTACTTTTTACTGATTGCCATTTTACTTTTTTACTGATTACCATTTTACCATTTCAATTGAATTACTAATTACCATTGACCTTTTTCACTGACACCATATTCTCTCTTCTTCTCTTTTCTCTCTCTTTTTTTAGATGATTTTTCTTTCACGATTCTTAATTTATTGATATACTTGACTTTTAAATGCATGGATGCACATGATGTATGAAATTCGAATTTGAGATTAATTTACCCCTCAATTATACGAAGAAAACCTTTGGCCGCCTCCCAATAAATGGTAAACGACCTCCGGAAATTTCCAAACCTCCGGGTTAAGGCGAGCAAACTCTGACACGCATGAATGAGCCGCCCACCTTTCCTATCACGGGATCATTTTAATTAGAATCTCATGAGCATGACAATAACAACAATTAAGTAAAAATAAATATGGATGCAAATGCTCAACTAACATTTTGGTTTGTTTACAAAGTAATTAACAATTTCAAATTAACAATCAACTCAATTATGAAAGTTGGGACCAACTTGAATCAAATCAAACTATAACCGTTCTTAGTCTAAAAGCCAAGTTTTACCACTAATCTACTCAAGCTTTAATCTTCTCTATTCTAAAGATCAAATTTCTAATATCAATTTACCAAGTCTTGATCTTTACTATCTAAAAATCCAATTTTTGTTACCAAAACTACCAAAACCCAATCTTTACTACCTAAAGACCCTTTTTTTATTGCTAAAATTACCAAGACTCAACATTTGCTACCTAAAGATCCAATTTTTTTGTTAAAATTACCAAAACTCGAGATTTACTACTTAAGGATCCAATTTTTGTTGTCCAAATTACCAAGACTCTACTTTTATTACCCAAAGACTCAATTTTTATCATTAAAATTGCCAAGACTCTACCTTTATTATCCAAAGATTTAATTTTTATCATTAAAATTCCCAAGACTCAACCTTTTCAATCTAGAGATCAATTTTAATCATGAAAGATCAAACTTTAGACTAAAGGCTTAATTTTTATTACCAAGATTGAATTTTTTTTAATGTATTCATCTTAAAAACAACTACAGGTATCAAATAGCATACAAACATAAATTATTTCACTCATTTAATAATGAAATGCGAACTAAATTGAAACGGGGTAAAAATTATACCTTCAAAGCTCAAACTTCTCCCCAAATGAGCCTTAAAACCTATCACTCCTATTTCTTTTTTTTTCCTTATCTTCTTCTCCTTCAAGATCGATACCCCTCCCTTCAACAAACTTGCAGCGCCGCCCACAAAACCTCACCGACGGTGAAATCCTACTCCGTAACAACCCCTTAAAACCTTTCTCTAGACTAAGTCCAAGTGACAACTTTTAGAAAACACAAGAAAAACCACACTTTGTACGACAACAAGGAAAAAGGAGAAGAAAACAGAAAGCTCAGAGCTTCGTGATCTAGATGGAATCCAGACCAGGTAAGTCTCTAATGGTTTTTTTTATGTAATTTCTTCTATGTTTTTTGAATAAAATCCTGAAATACTAAGAACAACAAACTCCAAAGTAAAAACCCAGAACACTTCCTCTCCAAAACCGTCCCCTCCTCTCTTCGAAAATCAGGCTTATAAAGCCCTCCAAAACTCTCCCCTAACCGTTGGTTCTACTCCCTATCTAATGGCCAAGAAAATTTGCCTTTGTTTCCTTCTTAACCCCTCCTCTTTTGATCTCAGATTCTCTCTCCTCAAAGCAATGACTCAACGGGGTAATTAGGTACAATTTGTTTTCTTTTGTCTGTTCTGCGTTTTTCGTAGCAATTTCTCACGTGAATCTACTTGTTGCTAAGTTAGCTTAATTTGCTAGCTACTCACGTTAAACTTCTCTTTGTAGCCTGCTAATTTGGTCAAGTGGGACCCTCATGATGCCAATTGAAAAGCGTCACGTTGGTAAGATCTCTCATCTTGACTCTTTGATTGGGATTTGAATTGGTCTGTTTAAAACTGTGGTTTTGAGGTTACTTGTTGAGTGTCTATTCCTATGAACTATCGTCTATGTTTGCACTAATTTGGTGCTCTTGGTTTATCGTTATTGCCCTTGTATCTGTTTGAGCTCTTGGCCTTGTTCTGCTTTGGATGATCTTTTCAGTATGTTATTACTACTTACATTCCCTGCACTGCCGCATTCATTTTTGCTGAAAATGCATGAATTACTTGTGAACTTAACTGTCTTGGCCTCCCCCTGATTGTATTGAGGTATTTTGTGCTTGGATGTCGTGAAGTAAATACATGGTCATGCCCTCCCTTTTTCCTTGAGACTATTATCTGTATTGATGAGCCATTTAATTGAATATATCTGAGACACTTGTTGGCTACACTGTAACATGCTCTGCATTTGACCATTTATGTTGCTTTTGACTTGAGAGTGGAAGGTTGCTGACAGGTGATGAAACGCATGAAAAACGCTTTAATCTTGCTTTATTTTGTGGTGACAATTAAATCTGAAATTACGCTCAATGTTAATGTAAGATGCTTGTGCCGTGTGTTTGAGTGAGCTATTGATGCTGCCTTTATATGTTGGGATCTTGTAAAATACCATGATCTTACACCAAAATAAATTGATATAATGTAATCTTATGTGCCTCAAATACTAGTTATGACATGTTGAAATGCCTAATGTCTAAAGATGACATGTAACTACGGAGTGCTATATTATGTTCTATTTTTGATATTCTGAAATGCTTTGAAAAAATGCATACTGAAATGGGAAAAAGAAGAAAAGTGATGCCCTTACTCTTTTCTTCTTCTTTTTTTTTTCTGGATTGTAGTTGCTAATCGAAAAATGTATGCTGTTGTGACTTCAAAATGTGTGTTGATATGAGAGAATGATGATTAATGTCTAAATGCACGCTGTTATGACTTAAAGGGCGATTTTCTGCACTTGATTGAAGTTTGTTCATGGAGTGCCTCTGTTTGCTACTATCCTGAAATGCCTCTGCTCAATTAGGCTTCTTATGCTTGATGAATTATCAGTTATTGCACTGTATTGTATCTGCTATTTTCCTTGGCATCCCCTGATTTGTATAAAAATGAATATTTGATAGGAGAGAAATGATGATGCATGAACTATGAACCTACGTTTGACTCACTATGATGCTGCCCCTCAAATTGCTTATTGTTATAAGCTTAATGTGAAACTGCGAAATACTGAAATTGCATGCTAAATACCAAGTTCCAAGAGTAAAATGTAATGCATGAAGGTTTCTGACGGTACTTGACCGGTCGTCAGGAATCATAAAAATAATCCCAACAAAATCCTAACTAAAGCAGATAGGGTAAGTAGGCGTCGATCCCACAGAGAAGGGTGCTAGACTTTATCCGAAAATTCAATCCTTAAAATCTCTCAAAACAAAACACAGAAAGCAGAGGTTGGAAAGCAATTAAACAGAAAGCAATTATACTAGAAAATAAAGCAAAGTAAATTAAATCTAAATCTATGACAATTAAGAAAGAGAACAATAATTAAAAAGCATACTTCTTCACCAATGGTAGAAAACAATCAAATTAATTATGGGTTCTTGGTTTAAAAGATAAATTCAATATTAAATTCTTGATGATAACTGGTCTAGGAAAAACCCTAACATGCTATTTAGATAAGATTAGCCGTCAAGCCTTAAATTACCCCTTTTTCCTCCTAACTAATCAATTAGCCGTCAAGCCTTAAAGATTTGCTAGGATTCAAAGCATTAAGATCAAGTTTTATTAGTTCTTTCACACATGCTTAATAAATAAAACCATACAACAATCAGATAAATCTAATCACTGGCATGCAAACCCAATTAACCCGCCGTCAAGCGCGGTTAACTTGCTACATACAATCAAACTCATGCGTCAACCTTGTTGTTTGATCTAGCCAACAATCTCTCAAATTACCTCTTTAGTGGCCACAATAAATCAATAAAGGTCAAGATTGTAGAATTAAAACAGAATTTAACATGCTATCTATCAAGAATAAAATACCAAATTATAAGAACAGAAATCTCACCATATTTAATTGATTGAATTCACCAAAGGATCAGAAGTATTAAGAATTTAGCTACTCATGGATTTGGGAAAATCCATGAGCGGCATAAGAGTACTTACAAGACCTTAGAGGGGGGAAATCTCCTTGCAAAATAGCTAGGTATGTCGCACCCCTCTATGGCTAGAGAGGGTGGCGGCACCTTTGCCTAAAAAACAAGAAGAAAACTAAATCTAAAGAGAATTATGTGAAAGTATGTGTGGTATGTGATTTGTGTTACAGGAGGTGGCTATTTATAGTGGAAATAACCCTAAGAATTCCAATCCTAACTTGGAAAGAGGTCTAAGTCGGTTTTGGGTCTAACTTAGACTCCCAGTTAGATTAAAAGTCATCATAGAGTAGAATCCAAGTTTAAATAGGATCCTGAAAAAATCCTGAATTCGTGCAGTGACTTCGACGGCATTTTTTGGTTTGAAAACGGCAGAACTGGGTCTTGGACTTCAAAGGAAAGTTGTAGATCTCGGAGTTAGCTTTCCAACGAGTACTCATAAGCTTCTAACGGAGGTCTGAGTAGAAAGTTATGATTTTTCTACCAAAACTGCGCTGAATCCTAATCCTGTTAGGACTAGAATCGGGAATCTACGATATTTGGGTATTTCCTTGGATATAGGAGTCATTAATTGAGACTTTAATTCCAATTAATGATTTATATGGGCTGAGTATCTTCCCATATAAAATATCCAAAAATACCAAAGCTTAAAAGCTTATCCATGGCTTGTCTTCAATTAAGGCTCCAATCTTCAATTCTTGCTCTTGAAATAATTCTTCAAAAGTCTTCAAGTCTCCAAATTATCTTCAAATGGTCTTCAAACACGAACTTCGAATCTCCAAATCTATGCTCAAAATTGCTTTGCTAAAATCTGTGTAAAAAGTCATCAAAATAGCTCAAAAAATAGTGAAAAATAACAAATTCTCATTTTCACATCACTTAAAGACTCAAAACATAAATATTATCAAAATAACATATATTTAAGCATAAATGGGTCCAAAAACATAGTAAAATAGCCATAAAAATATGGTCTTTTTAAGTTCAATCAGTACTCTCTTTATTGCTTCTTGCTTGGATGGTGTTGCCTTTGTTTTACATTTTTCCTGCCTTTTTCCATGCCAGTTGCTAACATATTTACTCTTGCTTCTCCGCGGCTTTATTTGCCTCTCAATGGTTGAGACTTAATCTCATGCCTTGTGTCTGATATAGCCAACAGTAAATTCTTTCCCCAGGCAGTTTACTCACTTCGTGTGTACACCAACCAATGGTGTACATGTTTTTTTTTGTACCCTGGGGAACATTTTTCGTGCTTCTTTTCTTTCTTGCAGGTTTGTGCAGTAATTGGCTCGAACTCATCAAACAACCAAGCTTCCCAAGAGTGATTAAGGGGAGTGAAACAGAAGGAAGGCTGCGAAGACTTGTAACCCATTTCTTGTAATTTTTGTGTATAAAAATAAGTACAAAGTGTTTCTCGACAAGCCTTGTAAGGAGCTTTAACTTTTGGCATTATTCATAAGTACCTTTTTTTAATAATTTTTTGTATTTTTGGATTCTTGATATTTGGTAACTAAGAATGCAAGTATAAATTAAAACTATATTTTGTACTTTGGTGATTTTCGAATAGAAACTAAAGGGCATGTAATCTTATTATGAATTCCAAGGGAATGGGCCTTGACCCAAAACAAAAAGAACAAATAGAAAAAGAGATACCCAACTAACAAAGCCCAAAGTAAAGACCCAAAAGCAAAATGCCTAACAATTGAGAGCCCACAAGGCAACTTAGTATGGACAAACCAAGTATTGTTTGTGTTTTGAATTTTGTGTGCGCATGGTAGAATGGTACATGTCCATGCAAAATGCAACATAAACAATAGAAAATAAGAACTAATTAAAAATTGAACTATCAAATTACCAAAATGCCCCCTAGTGTCAATTAAGTGAAAAAATTATCCTAAATCAAAGGATATGAGCAAAAATGGGTGTCTACACCTCCAAAGGACTGGCACCTCGGTTCGCGCATTTCCGACCATCATTTTCGATAATGGACAACACCATTAGAATCCTCTCCGCTCAACAAGCCTACTGTCAAAATTTCAGTCCGATCCTACGCCGGAGCAGCCCCCACGCGCCTCACGCGTCGCTGGAGTTACTCTCCTCTCTCATGGCTATCGCGATTGATCTGCTTGATTCCGACCACCATCTTGCTACATTGCGCCACCAACAGCTGGGGGGCAACGTCGAGCAGCCACCGCAAAAATTTGGTGGCCAACTGTGGCCGGACGCGCTGCCACGCGCCTCACGTGCCGTCGACACGCCGGCCACCATTCTCCCATGCGCCTAGCTCAGTGCTGATCTCAGCCGCGCGATTCTCCACATAGCATCATCCTGGTCATCCATGTGGCAATCCGCGTCAACCAGTGAAGCCATTAAGATCATGCCACATGGCCGCCACGTCAGCGAGTTGATGTTGACCGAACCGCTCTGACCGGTCCATACCAGGGACTTTGACCTTCTGTTTGGTTCATATCATACCGGTTTTCTGACATCTTAGACCGGTTCCCAAGGTTTCCGGACGTCCTCTTCCCGATTTTAAGGTTAGATTTAGCAAATTCTTTCTCGATTATTGTGCGACAATATTATGCCATACTTACCATGATAAATATGCATAAATTATTTACTGAAAAATAAATAAATAATATAATAAATATATATGCATAAATTGAGAATGCTTACATGTTTTATCATTTTTGATGATAATATATGCCTAATACTTGCATGTATATGCATAAATTGAGCTATTATGATCATGCAAGAGCAGTGTTTAAGCATGCCTACATGTTTTATCATTTTTTTATGGTAGTATATGCCTAGTACTTACACGTACATGCATTACTCAATTCTAACAATCGCATATGCTTTGACATATTAGAAAATTATTGCTCCATGAGATAGTATCATTGCTTATATTCCTTTGACTACTAATCTATCTCCTTGTGAAAAATGCATGGGAGCTTTCTATTGATCATTCTTGGTCGTAAGACCCCATGACGAGCTGTTAGATCGACAAGCATCGACCGATCGACCGAAAGACCCCATGACAGGACGTAAGACCCCATGACAGGACGTAAGACCGACGAGCATCGACCGATCGACCGTAAGACCCCATGACGGGCCGTAAGACCGACGAGCATTGATGGAACGACACTAAGCACCCCACTAGGGGGCAATAACGCCGTGTGCCCTAATTATCAGCAGTAAGTTCATTGGGGGGCAATAAGGCTGACCGCCAGCATTCTTGGCAGTAAGTCCTGTGTTGGGCAATAAGGCCGATCACACTCATTATCGGCAGTAACACCCCCTTGACGGGTAGTAAGATCAGATCAGACTGATTGTCGGCAGTAAAACCCCCCTGACGGGTGGTAAGATCGGATCAAGATCATTATCGGAAGTAATACCCCCTTGACGGTTGGCAGGCGGTGGAAAGCCGACCTTGACCAAGCACGGATAAAGAGCCCCCTTAAGGGTCTAGAGATACCAGCTGGCAGGCGGTGGAAAGTCGACCTCGACCAAGCATAGTCCCGGCTGGCAGGCAGTGGAGAGCCGACCTTGACCAAGCACGAATGAAGAGCCCTCTTAAGGGTCTAGAGATACTGGCTGGTAGGCGCTGGAGAGCCGACCTTGACCAAGCACGAATGAAGAACCCTCTTAAGGGTCCAGTAAAACCGGCTGGCAGACGGTGGAAAGCCGACCTCGACCAAGCACGGCACCGGCTAGCGAGTGATCGATTTGACCGACCTCGATCGTAAGACCAACGATCATCATCAACAACGAAGAACCCTCTTAAGGGTCCAGTTCTTTCTCATAATATTGCATTGATGCTCTTTCTACCCAACCCGCCCGCCCGAGGCTTAATGAAGAGAAGAGTCGTTCCGTTCGGTCACTGTATAACCGCCCTCACGATTGGGGGGCAATTGTTGAGCATCACAAAACTAGACCCAATGCCCACTTAGCACTTAAAGCTCAAAAATCAACCAAAGGCCCAAGGCCTCACCTATATAAGGTAATATCTAAGGTATGACCTCTCATAAGCTCATATGCTCTCTACACTCACAACACTGAAAGTGGACCTCACTGACTTGACTGTCGGAGGAGGTCACCCCCAAACCACAGGGGGACCTCTTTCTCACGGGTTTTACTCTCTTGCAGGCCGCTCCAGGCTCGATCTACGTGATTGTTGAGCTAAGACACATTTTGGCATCAACAAAAACTAAAATGAAATAACCATCTGCAGCAATACTAATACTCCTAGTAAATCTTGTGAATTGGAATTTACTCTTTTATGAAACTCTTTTTAATTAAACGAAAATTTACAAAAGGAAGAATCGTTTTCATGCAACTCTTCTTTGAATTTAAACTTTTCACGTTGCATCGTGACATTAAAATTCAAAACCAAGTAGTCTCCAAATACTACTTGGAGCCACCGGATTTCGAAAAGCTGGCAACGGTCAAGCTTAAGGCCGACGGAGGTGAAGGGGAGAGGATAGGGCGGCTGGTTAATTTGAAGAAGACGGAGTAGTAGGGTTCAATTTAGGTGGAGAAGAAGAAGAAGAAGAGAAAAGGAGAAGAAAATAGAAAAAGAAATATAAAGAAAACGGAACCATTTCAGACGATGTCTTTTTTAAAAAAAAAAAAGATTCAGTTTTTTAAAAAAATTTTAAATTTTTTTAATTATATTTATGTGGAACCCACATAACATGTCAGCAAATCTGACGACGTGACTAACAGCCAGTCAAAATAGGACTAATGGGGCTCAATTTAACAATCTAAGGGATTAATTTGTCCCAAAAAAAACATAAGGGATTATTTTGTCCCAAAAGAAAGACGTAAGAGATTTTTTTTGGTATTTAGCCTATAGGTATTTATAAAGAATTTGCTTTTCTGAGTTTCTCCATGTTATAACTTATAACCAGTTTTTTTTCCCTTTATTTCTATTGGATCGTGGGAGTGAAAGAAAGTTAGTTACTATTAATATTTACAAAGGTTAAAAACGTAATTACAATTTCCTTCTTATTAATTTTGTTAAATATGCTTTACCAAATGATAATTCTTTATTTTCATTAGACCAATTAATAAATATTTGAGGTAGGATGCCATTTTTGAAAATTTCCCAATAATTCTATTTCAACGTCTACACCGAATCGAAGTCCCCTTCTAATTTTGGATCAACAATGCTCATCACATTTTTTAGATGATATGAAACTAACCAATAATTTCAGAACCTTTTGAAATTTAGCCAATAATTTCTAGAAGGTTTATTAATTAATTTTTTAAAGAGTATTGTTACTTGACCCTCCAATTTGTCCCCCCACTTGACCCTCCTGATGTGTCATTAGAAAACTTACTATAATTTCTAAAACCCTATTAATAATAGCCTAAAATCAAGGGATTTACCCTGCAAACTCTCCATATTTATAACTAGGGGTTAAATCTGGATTTGATTTATTACCTCAATTTTTTAGGGGGTTAAACCTGGATTTAATTTATTTCCTTAATTATTAGTAGAATCAAGTTGGAGAGACAAATTGAAGGGTCAAAAAGAATTAAATTTTTTTTAAAGGATCTTTATGTATGTTGACTTTTCAACACTTAAGGGAAGAAAAATAAAAAAGAGAACAAAATCACTTTATAATTTCTTTTTTTTTTGGTACCACGAGAATATTAATTAAAATATAATTAAGGCCTTGAGTAGGATAACTTGTGTTTTGCTGCTGCTGATGCCATCCTCCTTGTCTCTCTAACTAATGGATGCCATTCCTTGAAGTATGTGACCTGTTGTAAATATTTCAACAGGATGTCAATGTCAGCGACAAGAGGTTGTTGTTGCCATGGTACCCTAGTTCGAACACTCAGCGCTGCCTTCCAGTTCTGTCATTCATCCTGCACCATAACTTTCTTGCCCCTACTTCCACCATTCTACTCAGTGTCATTCTTGCCATGATGAGCCTTGCTACATATTTCTTACTTGCATCAATGCTTCGACACAAAATTCTGGTTTCTCCTTGCTGATTCCTTGCCATCATTGCTATTCCAAACCAAGTATGTCCTTGTATCCTGTTTATTTCCAGAAAAACCATCCATTCCCCTTCATTCAGCTGAGGCAGGCTCTCTATTGTTTCTGTATTCTGGATGCCATCTTCCTGTAGACTTTCAATCCTTGGAATTTTCAACGCCAACATGCTCTCCTCCTCTTTTGCATACACCTCTCTTATTCTTGTGGCAGTTAGTCTTACTCTTCTTAACACACCGTCTGGATCTGGCGATTTCCCCTGAAATTGACATTCATTCTTATGAATCCACAGATACCACAGGATCAACGCAAACTCCACTGTGAACCAGTAGCTGGAATCCTCCATGTTCCTACTGTGCCCCGTCCACTGTAAGATCCACTCTTTCATGTCAACTTCAATGAACAGGTCCGTTCTAAGATTTAATTGCGATCCTAACCAAACTACCCTTGCGAATGAGTAGTTCCAAAAAAGATGCTCCAAAGATTCACTCTGCTGGTGACAGTAAAGGCATTCTTCCCCTACATTCATCCCCCTTCTTGCCAACTCGGTTTTGACTGGTAGGCTATGACTGCAAATTTTCCATAGGAATAGAATGATCTTGAAGGGAAGCTTGAGTCTCCATAACCCTTTCCATTGTTGGCTCTGCAGTAGGTCAAAATTGAAGTTTTGTGCTTCAGATCTCAGGTAGGCGTATGCTGCCCTTATAGAGAATTTTCCACTATTTTCGTACTTTCAAATGAATCTATCTTCTCCTCCAAATATTGAAGTTTGTCTCTCCATTAAGGAATCTGCTTCTTGGGGTAGAAGGAGCCCTCTTGCTAACAGAGGCTGCCATGCTTCAGTTCTTTTACAAAGGATAGCTTTAGCTGGAACCGTTAGCTGCCCACTATCCATTTGTTCAAAATCCTTAACTAGCTTAACATCTTACAGAATGAATCCGTCACCACTCCATGTTTGAATGTCTGCTCCTCTAATACTTATGTCCCTCCCAATTAATATGCTTTTCCAGATCCATGAATCTCCCTTCCTTGGTTTGACTCTTTCGAATTTCTCTCTTCTACAATATTTCCTTATCAACTGGCTAGCTACAAGTCCTGAAGGCTCAATCATGATTTTCCAAGCTTGCTTACAAAGAAGGGCCTTGTTCATCTCCTCTGTCTTCCTTATTCCCAACCCTCCTGCAGTTTTTGGTTTGCAAATAAAATCCCATCCTTTCAGGTGTAGCTTCCTCTTCTATTCATCATGTCCCCTCCAAAAATTCCTTGTTATCCTGTCAATCTTCTCACACACATTGACAGGAGCTTTCACTATAGCCATTGTATAATTTGGTATAGAAGCAAGGGTAGACTTGATTAATGTGAGTCTTCTTCCTGGTGACAAAAGTTGTGATTTCCACCCTTGTAGTTTGGACTGTATTTTGTCAATAACCGGTTGGTAACACTCCTTCCTCCT
This sequence comes from Corchorus olitorius, assembly GCA_001974825.2. Classification (NCBI taxonomy): domain Eukaryota; kingdom Viridiplantae; phylum Streptophyta; class Magnoliopsida; order Malvales; family Malvaceae; genus Corchorus; species Corchorus olitorius. The sequence continues at coordinate 20,643 of AWUE01012674.1, forward strand.
TCTTAGTGATCCCATCTCCATCCCTAGGTATTTTCCAGGTTTTGTAACCAGTTTATAGCCTAGGATCCCTTTGAACCATCTCTTTTTTTTGTGTGGACAGTTTGGGCTCAGTAATAGTTCAGATTTGTCTGAGTTAATTTTTTGTCCTGTGAAATGGCAAAACCTGCGCAGCACCTCTTTCACCTCCTTGCAAGTTACTGCATTAGCCTGAAAGAATAAGAAGCTATCATCTGCAAACATTAGAAGATTTATAGCTTCACTTCCTCTGCTTATCTTGACCCCTTTTATCTTTCCATCCTCCTGAGCTTTAAGCAGTCTCAAAGACAACACATTTTGACACAGGATGAAAAGGTAAGGTGAGATTGGATCACCTTGCCTCAATCCTCTCAATGGTTTGAATTGATCAATCATTCCTCCAATAAGGAGAATTTTGTAGGACACTGTGCTGATACATTGTTTTATCATTTGGATCCAGTGGGTTGAAAAACCCATCTCCAACAAAACTGCTTCAATGAATTGTCAGCTAAGCCTGTCATAGGCTTTGTTCATATCAAGCTTCAATGCTGCCAGGTATCCTCTATCTTTTTTCTTCTTGTTAACAGTCTCTAAAATTTCTCCCCCCAGTATTACATTGTCACTTATACTCCTTCCACTAATGAAAGCACTTTGAAGTGGGGATATCACTTCTCCCATAACCCCTTTCAACCTATTCACCAGAATCTTGGTTATGATTTTGTATGTTACATTGCATAGGCTAATTGGACTGTAATCTGAGACTTCAACTGGTTCCTTCTTCTTTGGAATCAAAGCAATCAGCGTTTTGTTCATTTCTTTCAGCAAATACCCTGTAGAGAGAAAATTTAAGGTTGCTTCTGTAGTAAGACCCCCAACAATGCTCCAGAATTTTTGGAAAAAAGCAGCAGGCTTGCCATCATATCCTGGAGCTTTAAAGGGGTTCATTTGGAAAATGGCTTTCCTCACCTCTCCTGGCCTAAAGGGAGCATTTAGATGTGCCATATTTGCTTCTGTGAGTTATGGTAGGCCTAAATCTTGAAGGAAGACTCTCATTTGTGCTAAGCTCGCATTATCTTGTGCACAATGATTGGTCGTCAACAAATCATAAAAATAAAAATCCCAATAATTACTAACTAAAGATAGCTAGGGCAAGTAGGGGCCGATCCCATAGAGAGAAAGGTTATTATTCTTTTTTCTTAAAACAAAACAAATAAAATAAAAAAGATTTTGAGAGTAAAATTAAATCAAATCAAACTAGTAATTAAAACTATCTAAGAAAACAATCAAGAAAATTAAAAAAAAACAATTAATCAGAAAGCAGAAGATAAATTGAGAAAATAATTAAGAAACCTCCAACATAGAATTAATACCCCTCTTGACAATAATACTATGGATCATTGATATCTAAAGATTATGAAAACAATGGATAGCTTGCTTGGAATTTAATCCTAAATTAACTTAATTAGATAAAACTCTTGATCCAGTGTGAATTATCCCTTTTATTCTTAAATAATTACCTCTTGATCCAGTGTGATAATTACCAAGAATAAAGCATTAAGATCTTGTAATTTACAAGCACAATGGGCAATTAAAAATTGGTCAAAGATTCTTAAATCCCTTGGAAGGAAGATCCTTCGCTTCCAATTGCTACCAAACAATTAAATCCGAAGATCCTTCAAGATATTAATTTAGCTAATGCTACTTAATTTATCAAGAAAGTGCTAGCTTCAATCTATCAAAACAAGTAACATAGAATTCATGCAGAGATATTAAGAAATACCCTATTGATTTTCATATAAAAGCACAAATTCTCACCATGATATAAGTCAAGAGATCAATTAAATTCTACATTGGAGAAAAGAAAAGGATTACTCACTCATGAATTGAGTGAGCATCCAAAGAAAAAGAAAACTTATCTATGGATGGGAAGAAGAAGGGGGCGACGGCTCCTAGGGCAAACTCCTTCAAATCTTCAACAATTCTTCAAAATAAAATCTCTAGATCTACATACATCAAAAACCTAGACCTAAGGTGGCTATTTATAGTGGAAATAACCCTAGAAAATCCAATTCTAAGTAGGAAAGGAGTCTAGGACGTTTTTGGGTCTAACTTAGAGTCTAAGATAGATTAAAAGTCTTCCTAGAGTAGAATCCAAGTCAAAATAGGATCCTGAAATTTTGCTGAATTCGTGCAGGGACTTCGACGTCGTTTTTGGGCCTGCATATGGTAAAACTGGGTGTTGGACTTCGAAGGAAAGTTGTAGATCTCGGAGTTAGCTTTCCAACGCCTACTCACGGGCCTAAAACGGAGGTCTGAGCAGAAAGTTATGATTTTTCTACCGAGACTGCGCTGAATCCTAATCCTGTTAGGAATAGAATCGGGAATCTACGAGATTTGGATATTTTCTTGAATATAGGAGTCATTAATTGGGATTTTAATTCCAATTAATGATTTATATGGGTTGAGTATTTTCCCATATTAAATATCTAAAATTCCTTAGCTTTTTGGCTTCTTCATGGCTTGTTTTCAATCCTTCGCAATTAAAACTCCATTCTTCAATTCTTGCTCTTGAAATTATTCTTCAATGGTCTTCAGATCTTCAAATTGTCTTCAATAAATATTCAAACACGAACTTCGAATCTCCAAATCTATACTCAAAATTATTTTGCTCATATCTGTGTAAAAAGTCATCAAAATAGCTCCAAAAGTAGTGAAAATTATCAAATTATCAATTTCACATCTCATAAAGACTCAAATCACAAATATTAACAAAATAACATATATTTAAGCATAAATTGATCCAAAAACATAATAATTTAGCCATAAAAATATGGTTGTTTTTGGCTCGATCACACAGTAGGTCTCTTTGAACTGGTCTAGGAAGGTCTCCGCTATCTCCTTTTCATCTTCAGTGATCTGTCCATCTTTCCTTTTAATGCTAGTAATCATGTTCCTTCCTCTCCTCCTTTTTGTAGAAAGGTGGAAGAACTTTGTATTCCTCTCCCCTTGAATGTACCAATTGGCTATGGATTTTTGCATCCACATCAACTGAGCTTGTTCCATAAGTTCCTCCAAGTTCCTTCTCACCACTTCTTCCTTTCTCCTGTTTTCAGGGAGCTCAATATGTTGTTGTAACTCTGCTTGTTCTTCTTCTAGGTGTCTTTTCCTCGTAGCTAGATTGCTAAAGTGGTTCTTGTTCCATTCCTTCAATTTCTCCTTTGCATTATGTATTTTCCTTGTAAGATTAAAGGCTGCTAATCCATGTACTTGTTCTTGCCATGCCTCCAAGATCACCTGTTCACACTGTGGGTTGGTTGCCCACATGATTTCAAAACGATAAGGTCTTTTCTTGAATTCCATCCTTTTTCCCAAATGCAAAAGTAAATGGCTATGGTTAGATACATGGATGGGCAAATTTTCCTAAATAGCTTCTTCATTTTGTTCAAACCAGCTGGAGTTGACAAATGCCCTGTCAAGCCTTTCCCATGTGAGATGATTTTCCTCCCATCTATTTGACCATGTAAAATGGAGCCCTTTTGCTTTCATTTCAACAAGTGCACATTGATCTAGGCATTTTCGAAAATCCTCTACTCCTCTCAATGTTCCAGAAGACATGGAGAGTTTATCTGAATGCTTGAGCACCTGATTGAAATCCCCCCATAACAATCCAGGGTTCATCATCTCTCAAGGATTGCTTAATATCATAGAGTTTCTCCCACACTTCCTTTCTATATTGTGGATCAGGATACCCATAGACACAAGTCAGCCAGGTTCCTTTATTTTGCCATTTAAGGTACATATGAACTACATTTTTATTCTTAAATTTAAAATCCACAAGTACATCATCATTCCATAAAATCAGCAGACCCCCACTAAGCCCTTGGCTATCAACTCCACTACAATTACTAAACCCCCGAATCCTAGTTGCTCTGCTAGCTTTACAAGTACTTGTTTTAGTTTCCATTAGAAAACAAAAGAGGACATTACATTTTCGAACCAGGTCTCTTCCATGTGATATTGTTAGGGTTTGACCAATTCCCCTAACATTCCAACTCATAAGACTCATGGCTCTTCTGGCTGCTGCTGCGGGACAACAGGCCAAGAACCCTCAGCATTGGTGTTGTCATGGATATCTATTTCCTTGTCCCTCACTAAAGGACCCTCCAACCTTTGTCTCACTTTCCTCTCTTCTTCTTCTTCATTCTCTTCTGGTTCTTCTTCACTTCTCTTCCTCTTTGGACTCTATCTTACCTGTTCTTTTGAGCTACTCTCTCCTTGTTTGTCATAATCACCTTCTGCTTTTTCTTAATTGTCAGTTGAAGGCGTGTCATTTAAAAAAGCAGAAACAAAATCCTCCTCATTAATTGTACAGATGAATCATGCGCTGGTCGGATTGACAGGACTTCCAGTTCCCAACATTAATGCAATGGTCTGACATCCTTGGTTTGTAGCTGTGTGACACTCTTCTGCTGTTGGAGTGGAGGTAATTTGGCTCTCCACTAAATTCAAGTGATGCTGCTCCATTTGATGATTCAGTTCAAACTCCAATCTCTCATTGCTTCTCAAGCTAGGTTGGTCATTTCTTCTAGACCCCATTCTGCTACTTTCTGCTTCCGTTGCTCCATTCTCAATTTGCAGTCTTGCATTTGTGTACACAGCTCCACCTTGTGGGAAGCTGATCCACCTCACATTGTTATCATCAGGCTGCACATTGGGGTCATTCATGTGCCTGTTTTGGAGTCCCTCAAGCATTTCAGCCGACTGTCTCACAATTTCACCACAAAGATGCTCAAAACGAGCATGCTCTCTGTTGAGAGCAAATTGCATATAATCCAAATCAGCAAGGTTATTGTATCCTCTCTCAAATCTCTGCTCCAGCTGCTCTAGTCTTGCTGTTGAATTATTGAACTCCATCAGGGGATCCAATAAGGGTTCCAGGGGGGATATTCAAATTATGGTATTTCTGGCTGCCTAGGCTCTTGTTGGGATTCTTGTGGCTGTGGGTGTGACTGTGTGGGATGGTGTAAGGTTTGGAGGGATTGTAGTGTGTCAGCAAGGTTGTCATTTAATCCTCTATCAAGTGGAAGCTCCTCAGATGAATCAGAACTCTCCAGAATGTGGGTGCGCTCAGAGTCCTGTTGTTCTTGGACGCTTTCAATACTTTGTTGAGTTTCTCCCCGCTCTTCCCTAAGCATCAGTGATTGCATCTGAGCTTGTAAATCTTCTCCCAGTGCGGCTATAGAATTATCTCTCTCCGATGTCTCCTGGTCAACTAGTTCTGGATTTATCATCTGCAGCTCTTGGGTTTCCACTTCTTCCGGGATCACTTGCAGTTCTTTAGGCTCTTCCTCCTGTCTTGGTGGAGATGCCTGAGCTGCAGTTCCACTCGAACTCCCCCTCTCATAATGTTGTGAGTGTTCAATGTTTAATAGTGGCAGCTGATTATCTCTATTCCCCCTGTTCCCATAAGCCACCCTCGTTGTTCTTCTACTGGCCCGATGTAAAAAGGCCCTCATGTTGTTGGAGAAAAAGTTGTTCTGTGGATCAGTGACAATAGGATAGCCATACCTCTCTGTAATAGGCCTCATCCTCTATCTTGCCAATCTATCCACTTCCATTGCATCTTTTGAGCAATATGGGTGAGTGTGCCCTAACATTCCACATGAAAGACATAACTTATTTATCTTTTCATAGCTAAAAGGCACCCATTGTACAGTTCCATCATCTTTTTCAAGTGGGCAACCTGCCGCCAGTGGTTGCTTTGGGTCCAATGCAATTCTCACTCGTAGGAACCTAATGTTCCTTGGTCTTTGGTACCTCCAATCGATCTTGATGATCTCTCTTGCTGTCCTTGCTAGCTTTTCTGCCACTCTTGCATTATGGTACTCGATAGAGAGCCCCCAAATTTGTAACCAGAGCTCTATTCTATCAAGCACAATCTCTCCCAATGGCACATTTGGGTTCCACCTTCTGGTTGCAAACAGAGCTCCTTAGTAGCTCCATGGGGTATGCTCCAGAGCAACCTTCCTATCAGTATCATTACTGAAGTAAATAAGATATCGGTTGTCATCTCTTCCGATCACTGTCACTTCTCCTGTGGGTTCCCATTCCTAACTCACCCATCTTTGTATGGTTTCTGTAGAAAACCTCCTTATATCCAGTAAAAAACCCACAAACATCTGCTAGCTTCTTCTCTTGACTCCATGACATCCACAGTTTCAAGACGTACACGGTGGCTCAACCTGCTTCTGAAGGGTGGTGTTGGTCTTGGGTGAATGGCTTGGATGTCACTCTCTATTTCTTCTTCACTCTCCTCAGTTGGAGAATCACTATCTGTCCAACTGCACTCTCTAAGGAATTTAATGTTTACCTGGTTGGGTTCAGACATTTTGATTTGCTGGGTATTAAAAGTGGCTTTTGGAAGTTCCACAGCTAGTATCGTTCTTCTACTCTTTAAGTAAGGGAGAAAACGCCTGTTGCACTTCTCCTCAATAGTCCTACTCTCCATCTTCATGGTGTCCACTGGTTGGTTTGAAAACTGTTTGGGCAGCTCAGTTCTGCTTCATGTGAGTTCCAACGAAAGTAAACTCTGTTGGTTGGTCTTGATCTGATCACTTTGGCTTCTGTAACTACAAGCAATTAATATCAAGCACACTAAGCCTGTTTAAGTAAAGAATAATAATGATTATCCAAGTCAAATTGAATAAACCAATGGCTGAAGGTTTTAGGTAATAAGGATGTTTGACTAGGCTTAGATAGGGTGACGATTTGTTTCTGCAACAGATAATTGTTTGGAATTTTGGTTGATTTCTCGGTGAGATCAAATTAAAGAAACTGAATCCGGTAGGATTTTAGGTTAACAGTAGGTTTCCGACAAGCTCCGTTAGGAGTAAAAGCTCTCGTTTAGAGAGAGAAAAAAAAATTCACTTTATAATTTCTATGTGCTTGAAATCATGTTTGTTGTATATATGGTTTCCAAGTGTTTGCCGGTTTTGATTTCATCATTTCAAGCACATTATAATTTCTATGTGCTTGAAATGATGAAATCAAAATCGGCAAACACTTGGAAACCATATATACAACAAACATGATTTTTTTCTCTTTTTAACCACACCGTGACCAGATTCATTTGTATGTACAGAAACATCAAATCAAAGCCCGAGACAAATATATAGTTACAAGAAAGCTTGTTACAGATTAATTATGGGCAATTATGATCACCTGGCTAGAGGAGTTGACATAGTGATAGTGCCCAAATTCAAAGTGATCAAGCCAACTAAGTCCGATGAATCATTTTCATTGTCCCTCATGTTCTCAGACCTTCTGGCTGATAGACACTGGCTTAATTCTGTCACTACCTGATTCATTGTTGGCCTTCTTGCAGACGTTGTTGACAAACAAGCCATTGCCACTTCCACAAGTTTCAACACAGAGTTAGCCTCAAAATCTCCTTGCAATCTTGGATCAACAATCTTTTTTATGTCGCCCATGGAAGGCATTAAACTAACCCATTGACTTATGTGAGTCCTCTCATTGTTGATTTGCGATATTACAGGTCGACTTGTTATCATCTCCGAAAGAACAATTCCGAAGCTATAAACATCATTTTTCTCTGTCAATCTGTTTGATCCGTAATACCTGCATATTCAAATTTGTTACTTGGTATACAAGAAACCCCAAAGATACATATAATTACAACTAAATGAGGCTGATGATGATGATACGTAATAATACTAGTGTTTTTTAGAGAGTAAATGTGTACATACTCAGGATCAAGATAGCCAGGGGTGCCAGCAATAGATGCTGATACATGAGTGCCACCTTCAACTGGAAAAGGTTTTGAAAGCCCGAAATCAGCTAGTTTAGCCTGAAAGTCCTTGTTTAATAAGATGTTTGTAGATTTGACATCTCTGTGGATTATTGGAGGCTTGCAACCATTATGTAGATACTCCAATCTTGCATTTCTAATTTTGTGTTGTTTAATTGAACAAAAAAAAAAAGAGAACAAATTGTTTAACAAAATGAACCAACCTTGTGCTGCCTCAAGTGCTATCTTAAGTCTCCCTACCCAACTCAAAACACTAGGGCTTCTTGCTATTACAAGAAAAATACATATGATTATGTTCTTGCTAAAATCATAATCATTTGTCTTAGGCATCAAGCACTATGCCTTTAAACCTGATAGATGCTCTGCTAAGTTTCCTTTTTTCCATGTACTCATAGATTAGCCCTAGATTGGCGCCTTCATTACAGTATCTAATGAGGGTTGTCAAATTCCTATGATGAACCCTCAACAAAACTTTCACCTATATGGAAAACACCGAATTGGGATTGGCTGGCCATACATACAAAAATGATGAGTTAAACATTCTTCACAAGTTAGGTTGTCATTTAATTACCTCAGCTTGGAACTGTTTATGCCCTTGAACTGATGATGGAGAGAGCATCTTCACCGCTACTTGAGTGCTTTCCAAGTAACCATGGAAAACTGTTCCAAATCCTCCTTTGCCTACAACTCTCTCAAATTTGTTTGTCATCTATTGGATCTCAGCATATGTGAACAACCTCCTCTTTGTCTCAAGAGACTGATAATTTTTCAGATTCAACATTCACTAGAGCTCCATCTGAAATGGTCACAATAGGCTCAATAAACATGTATTGATTTAGGAAATTATTTCAATGGGTTTAATGTTTTGTGAGTCCACGGCTATCTATGACATTGATGATCATACCTAGAGGTTTCCTGACTCTCCTAATTTTGAGCCTCCATAAGACGGCCAATACAATTATGGTGATGACAGAAATTGCAACAACTGCAAATACTACTGGAACAACCACTTTTGATATCGTCTTTTTCTTCTTCTTCTTCTCACAAGTGGATGATGCACAAAGATCTGGATTTCCTTCCACACTTCAAACAATTGGGGTTAGACTTGAAATAAAAAAAAGCAAGCCCCAAGTACAAAGCAATAATTGCCTTGTTGCATGAAGTAATTGTCCATGCATGCAGATACTTTGTCATAAAGATCAGATTGCATACCTAAGTCTTAAACCATTCTTTTCAAGTAATTTAGATGGAAGTGTACCATTAAGCTGGTTTCGTTCCAAGTTTCTAGAAAAAAAAGGTCATAGCAACAATTAACCAATATGTTGTGAAGAAATCACATGATTTAGAAGAATATCCAAAGACAACTTAGAATACTCTCAAGAATTGCAGTTCAAATAGAAATTCAGGCACTGGTCCAGTCATATTATTGTTTGACAAGTCCCTAAGAAATTGTCACAAAATAAATCTGTTTAGTTCCACCTCCTTAAATATAAACAATCTGCTAGTCATATTGATCATGATAATAACAAATATATACTTACAGATATTCTAATTGAGTAAGATTCTGTATAGAAGAAGGAATCTCTCCAATCAACCCGCTTGATGATAAGTCCCTGATTTTGTTTTCAGTTTGTTAAAAAAGAAAACATATAAAATCAATGGAAATCAGATTCTTTTTTAGAACTTATAAGGTAAAGGCAGAGAGACTTACTGTTGCGATTAAACAAGCCTAAAATAATAAACAAGAACAAGAAGATATACGTGGTTTGATCAATTTGATCTACGTCCACGGGCAGAGAGAGGTTCTTATTATTTGGGAGAAAACAATACAACAACAAAGAATACAAGATATAGACCCCTTATATAAACATAGGGTATTTAGTTCCTATTTTGACTAGGACAACTAATCCATCATAGACCTCCAGGAAAAATCCACAAAATTCGTAGCTCCACAAATATCGGGTCGGGTCACAATTCGGGTTGGTTTAACAAGAATTCCAGGCACAAATAACAATTCTCCACCTTGACTTGAATTCTACATAACCCAGTCGTAGTATCTCCACCTTGACTTAAGTTTACCAAATCACCAAAATAAGCCAAGCTTCCCTCTCTGCCAATCAAGCCCCTAAGGGCTTCATGCTATGCGAACATTTACCAAGTCCAAGCTATGCTTGAACTTGTCAGTTGTCTATGGCTTCGTCAACATGTCTGCAGGATTATCAGCTATAGGAATCTTCTCTATAGTGGCCACCTTATTATCCAAAGCATCACGAATAAAATTCAATCTAACATCAATATGCTTTGCTCTTTCATGATACATAGGGTTTTTCGCCAAACTCAAAGCACTTTGACTATCACAATAAATTGTTGGCTTCGAATCAACAAGACCATGCAACCACATACCTTCTTTAATCCCTTCAGTCAATGACATATATTCTGCCTCAGTAGTAGACAAAGCAACAATTGCTTGAAGAGTTGCTTTCCAACTAATAGCACAACCATACAGGGTGAAGATATAACATGTTAAAGATCTTTTTTTAATAAGGTCACCAGCATAATCAGAACCAGCATAACCAATCAATCCAGAATTACCATCAGAACCATAAACCAAACATAAATTCTTCGTTCCATTCAAATATCGCATAATTCACTTAACAGCCTCTCAATGAGCTTTACCAGGATTATTCATAAACCTACTAACCACACTAACAGCATGAGCTAAGTCTGGCCTAGTGCAAACCATAGCATACATCAAGCTACCTATTGCGCTAGAATATGGTATTCTACTCATGCAGTTAACTTCATCATCGGAACTAGGGAGAGCACTAGCATCAAGTTTAAAATGTGCAACTAAAGGGGTACTAACTGGTTTGGCTTTATCCATTTGAAAAGATTGCAGTACCTTTTCGATGTATTTCTGTTAAGATACATACAACAAGCCTGCTTTTCTATCCCTCCAAATCTCCATACCCAAAATCTTCTTCGCTGCACCCAAATCCTTCATCTTAAATTCACTGTTAGCAAAGCTTTCAGGCTATTAATCTCAGCCAAATCCTTGGCTGCAATCAACATGTCATCAACATATAGCAACAAGTATATATATGAACCATCAGACAACTTCTTAGAGTACACACAGTTATCATACTAATTTCTAGCAAAATCATGAGAAACCATAAATGAGTCAAACCTCTTATACCACTGTCTAGGAGACTGTTTCAAACCATACAAGGACTTCTGCAATAAGCACACATGGTCTTCATTCTTAGAATCAATAAATCCCTCAGGCTGTGACATGTAAATCTGTTCCTCTAGATTACCATGAAAAAAAGCAATCTTAACATCTAACTGTTCTAGATAGAGATCAAGAGTAGTAACCATGCTAGAAGAACCCGAATAGTTTTGTGCTTCACAACTGGTGAGAATACCTCATTGTAGTCTATTCCCTCCTTTTGCGAAAAACCCTTAGCTACAAGTCTAGCCTTGAACCTTGCAGGTTCAACTCCTGGGATTCCCTTTTTCCTTTTGAATACCCATTTACATCCTACTAGTCTCACTCCTCTTAGTAATCGTACAAGTTTCCATGTCTCATTCTTTGCAAGAGACTGCATCTCCTTATTCATAGCTAATAACTAGTCTGCAGCATTCTCACTCTTAATTGCCTCTTTATAGGATCTTGGTTCATCAGAATCAATAATTTTTGCCACTGACAAAGCATATGCAATAGGATCAGTTTCACCAACATTAAAACTAATGCAATCCGCATGCCTTTGCGGCTTTCTGATTTCCCTTCAGATTCTCCTTTATGCTATACTTTTAGACAAATCATCAGTTTCAGTCCTAGGCTCTTCTGTAGTAACAGAAGGTGATTTCAAAGGTGGTGCATCAAATACCACTCTCTGGTCAGTACCTGCAAGATCAACAAGCTTCTCTTTCTGGCTAAGCATAGCAGATTCATCAAAGGTTACATCTCTGCTAATAATAACTTTGTTGCTATCAGAATGTCACAACCTATAACCTTTAACACTAGTTCCATATCCTAGAAATATGCACTTAATTGCCCTAGGCTCCAGTTTACCATCATTAACATGAGCATAAGCAGGACAACCAAATATTCTCAAGCCAGAGTAATCAGAGGGTTTATCGTACCATACCTCTTGAGGAGTCTTCAAATCAATTGCAGTTGATGGAGACCTATTAACCAAATAAGCAGCAATATTAACTGCCTCTGCCCAGAACTTCTTTGACAAACCAGTATTTAGTCGCATGCACCTAGCACGCTGCTGAAGTGTTTGGTTCATGCGTTCTGCAACTCCATTTTGTTGTGGCGTTCTTCGTACAATGTGATGCCTCACTATACCCTCTTTCTTGCAGAACTCATTGAATTCTTGACCACAAAATTCCAAACCATTATCAGTTCTAAGAGTCTTGATTTGCCGACTGGTACGTTTTTCAATCATAATCTTCCACTCTTTGAACCGATCAAACACCTCATCCTTTGTTTTCAGAAAATATACCCAAACCTTCCTGGAGTAATCATCAATGAAAGTCACGAAATACCTGCATCTACTATGAGACTCCACAGGAGCAGGACCCCACAAATCAGAATGAACATAATCAAGAATCCCCTTAGATGTATGCTTGCCAGAACTAAACTTAACCCTGCGCTGCTTACCAAAAACACATGTTTCGCAGAATTTAAGCTTTCCACATTTCTAACCCATCTAAAAGACCCTTTTTGCTCAAAATTGCCAGTCCTTGCTCGCTCATATGCCCCAACCTACAATGCCACAATTTTGTACGATCATTTGAATCCCCAAAAGACTCGGAAACTGTTACTTCTCCTATCACTGAGTTGCCTATTAGAGTGTAAATCCCGTGTTGCAATTTACCCTTCAGGATAGTCTAGCACCATTCGAAACTTTGATCTGCCCATTTTCGCCAGAATATTTTTATCGTTGTTTATCAAGAGTACCCAAAGAAATCAAATTCTTTCGGATTTCAGGAACAAGCCAAGCATCAAACGTTCTAATCGTTCCATCATGCGTTTTAATCTGCACTAAACCACTGCCCTTGATACTCAAAGTTGTCTCATCACCCAACATCACACTTTCGTTCCACTCCTTAAAAGTGGTGAAGAAGTTTCTTGAAAATGTCATGTGATAAGACGCACCAGTGTCTAGAACCCATGTGTTTGTAGAGCCCGCAATAGTTACAGTTAGAACATCAGTACCTACTTCATCATCTGAACTCTCCACAAGAGATGAACCCTCTTGAACAATAGCTGCAGTAGCTTTTACATTCGATTCCTTCTTCTCACTAGAATTACCTTTCTTGCGCTCAGGACAATCTTTACGCAGGTGCCCTTTCTCATTACAGAAAAAACATCGAAGCCTAGATAGCTTCGATTTGGAGCGTGATCTGCCCCTAGCAATGTCGTTGCTTTTCTCCTTGTTTCTGCCTCATGTAACAATTAAACTTACTCCTCCTTCGACATCTGCTGAAACTTTTTCCTGTAGTTCCTTCGAAAGCAAAGCGTCTTTAACATCTTTCAGAGCAATCGTGTCCCTACCATACAACATGGTATCTCGAAAATTCTGAAACGACCTTGGCAACGAACATAGGAGAATCCAACTCCACCAAGATCAAGTATAATTCGATTGAAGTTATCAAGATGATCTTTTATCGGTGTATTTTCTGCCATCTTGAATGTGTACAGACGTTGCTTCTGGTATAACCGATTAGTCAAAGACTTCTTCATATACTTATGATCAAGCACCTTCCATAAACTCGCAGCATCTTTCTCCGCAACAACCTCTCTTAAAACCTCATCAGAAAGACTCAACAAGATTGCACTATGAGCCTTCGCCATGATTTCCCTTATCTCCTTCTCTGTTGATTTTTCAGGCAACATCTCTTTATCAATCGCACCTGCGCAGTTCTGCTGAATCATCATCGCCTTCATCTTTACTTTCCATAAGATGAAATCGTTCGACCCATTGAATTTCTCAATGTCGAATTTCCCTGATGAAGACATCTTGAATCACAAAACCCTAAATCCCTGAAAAAACGATTTCTCAATAAACCCTTATCACAAATAGATACCAGGGACCAATCAAGAAATCCAATCCAAGCTCTTGATACCAATTGTTGCGATTAAACAAGTCTAAAATAATAAACAAGAACAAGAAGATTTATGTGGTTCGATCAATTTGATCTACGTCTACGGGCAGAGAGAGATTCTTATTATTTGGGAGAAAACAATACAACAACAAAGAATACAAGATATAGACCTCTTATATAAACATAGAGTATTTAGTTCCTATTTTGACTAGGACAACTAATCCATCACAGACCTCCATGAAAAATCCACAAAATTCGTAGCTCCACAAATATCGAGTCAGGTCACAATTCGAGCCGGTTTAACAAGAATTCCAGACACAAATAACACTTACAAATATATAATTCTAGGAGGATCATAACCATTAAAACTGCAATTAAGACCATCCCACAAGTAATCTCGCGGAGCACATGGATCTCCTTGCCAGTCCATAATTCGATTTTATGTTCAAGATAGCATCAACTATTATGTCCACATTTTTGCAGGGATTAGAGCTAAACATATGCTAATTGAAATATTGATAGTTAAACATTAGTTGAGGGATAGGATGAAGCATATATACCATCTTTTTGGACTGTTTCAGATTGTGAGAAATTTTGTACCAAATGAATCTCAATGGCATTAAGGATTGGTGGATGAGTTGAACCTTGAGTTCTGTAGATTGAAAAATCATGATCTGTCCCGGCAGTCAAGGGTGACGTGGAGTAAATAGTGTCTGCCAGCAAGTAAACAGGAGTATAGGGTCCAAACCAATACTTTCCATTGTAGGAGATGTTGAACACTCTAGATTCATTGGCTTGTAGCTTTTCGATTTCAGCAAAGTGCATGTAGACATAGAGTTGTGCATCTGCAGCAGCGTTGATGGTGAAATCCATGGACCGACTTGCATTGATTGGGGTACCAACCGTCCTCATGGCACGAACAGGCGGTTGGTAATCATTATATCTAAAGTCAATGCTTAAAGATGTATTTATTTGCATCCAATCCGTTTTAAGATAAGGCCACCATGCTCGATCATAGGCATCTTCCTTGTACCTATGAACACATTTATGTTGTTAAATAAAATATAACTCTAGTGTATACGCATGTGTAGTCTGCTAAATTACACTGACGGTGGATATGATAATTGTCCCATATATATATATATACAAACCTCCCAAAGAGTGCCAATTTGATCCTGTTTGAGTTGGGTAGGTTGAATTTTTCAAAAGCCGTAACTCTATCGATGAAATGAAAGGAATCCCACTATCTGTGTTCACCACACAAATTTCTAAATGATTTGAGGGGATGACATGGATAATTTCCTTGTATGTAGAAGTTGATACATTTGTTATGGTCACGGTATCCCAGACGTTAGGTCCCAAGTGCAGATCAAATTTTGGTAGTTCATTTTTGTTGTCATAGTTTCCATACATAAAGTATGCAGCGATTATATATTTGTCTCCCTTTCTGAGTTTTATGTTGTAACAGTTTCTTCGGACTCCGTCGGGAAAACTTCTCAGAGACCACATCTGCCGCTGTTGAAGTGATCTGTATTCAGGCAATATCATGTTGCTTGTGCCAGTTTGGATGTAAGGAGCATCTGAAACAGGGGTGGAACCAGAAAATTTTCTTTGGAGAGGCCAAGCAGTGTGTATATATACATTACATTTTAGTTTGTCAACGTCTAATTTTATGTATGTTCATATATAAATTTATGTTAAGCTATAGATAATATATAACCAATGTAAATTAACAAATGTAATAATAATGTCATTAGTTGAATCATCAACAACTTAAGGAATAATAATATTATAAATAAAGTAATACATTAATTAATCCTAAAATAGATTGAAATAAATTAAGGAAAATTTTAATTATATATAAATTTTTCATAAATAATAGTCAAAAACTACTTCGTTTGACCAAGAAAAATCCAATGTGACCATTCAATTTGGAACGGAGGGAGTAATTTGTAATATTATCAAGGGCCAGCTTGAAAAAAATGGGGACAAAATTAAAAGAGCAAAGGGGCCAAATTAGAAAATAAAAATCAACGGGGGGCCAAAACAGGATTTAACCATTTTATTTGGTGGAAAAAATACAGCAATAGCCTAGCTTTCATTGGGCCAAAAGCAAAAACTATGTACATAGTTTATGCCTGTTGTGCTTTCTGAGTAACTTGATCCACAATCTAAGCTAATGAAACCTGATTGATCAATTAGCTTAGCTTGCTTGGTTAATTATTATAAGGCAAAACAAAGAAGAATTCAGAAAAAAAAAAAAAAAAAAGAACCAAACCTGATTGATCCTGAGTATGGACCAAAATTGCAGAATAAAAGCTGACTATCAATACAGGAAGGAAATACTCCAACGCCTCCATTGGAATTGCCGGTTTCTTGGCTATAGTTACGAAGAACACTTTTCAAGATATTTATAAAAAAGCAAAGTGGTATATGGTATGGTATGAGGAGAACTTGGTTAATTAATGTTTTCCAGTAATCAACCATTGCACTAGGCTTTAAATTCTGTACTCTATCGTTTCTGTCCCAATCATCATGATCATAATATACATTTGTTAATTAACCATTTGATGACTTTTTTATTTTTGGCTGGAATTTCATGATCTAATCTTAAAATTTAGTCTATTACTAATAATATTAGTTGTTTAATCTTGTTAAATTATTAGCCAATGAAATGTTGCTATATACCTCAGTGTTGAAATTCAATGGAAATTTCATAGCTGACTTGCATATGGGGTGGACTTTAATTAAGACTTTATCAAAATGCTTGAAATATTACGCACAGATATATATACTATATATTATTTTTAGTGACTATGAAAATTACTTAAAGGCCAAATTGAGGATCAATGTGGTGTCTCCTTTTGGCTTTTTTTGTCTTTTCTCACTTTTTGGTGATTAAAAAGGCCCTCAATGAATTTCCTCCCTTACTTTTCCTGCTGCATTTTTTTTGTAATTTACTATTTTTATATTTATGATTAAGTGTGTTTTAATTACATATTAATTGTGTGTAAATATTAGGATTTACCGGTTCAACTCCTCTGCCAGAAATTCCAAATGATTGGTGCTATAAATGTATTTGCAATAATGATTGATTCATAGATAAACTATTGAAATTTCAGTTCTGTTTTCCTTTCATCTTCATTTCTATTTGGGTGGTTTTCTTCTTTCCTAGCATTTCTCTGAATTGGTTTCACATGGACTCCATTCTGTTTCCTAAAATTTCCAGGTGGACGTTGATAAGATCCTTCCCTTTAATTTAGCAGCGCCTTAAGATAGCATAACCTAAAGTGGGGAGCTTTCATTTCTCACCGCAACATTTTGAGGCAAATCTGGATTTATTTGTTGATTATATTATTTGATATTTAAATTTAACATTTCCTTATTCCTCTTTTATTTTACAAAAAGTTTTTTTTTATTTATCATTCGACTTCCTTTTTATTGAGGTTTCTATTAGTTGCTTATGTTTAGTATATTACCACATTTCCAAAAGCACAGTTAGCCAATGCTAAGTACAATCATTTTATGATGCATTGATGCATTGTGTAAATTACATACGCTCCTGCAAATGCTTTCAACTGATTCAATTTTCCTAGGACAACTATACATGCTCCTTGACTACAAAAAATTATGTCTTCCTTATGCAGAAGCCAAATTTTTTCACCTACCCGAGTTCATTAATTTAACAATTACAATCAAGATTAAAAAATGACCGCAACGTACTATGTTTTTTTAGATAATCAACATGCATTTCAAGCAACAATTAATATTAGCTTCATTTTGATGAATTATCTAGAGATGGAGGAGTAGAATATTAACATTATTTTGATGAATTACCTAGAGATGGAGTAGAATTTAGGTAATGCACTTTTTAGAATGAAAGAGATGTAATGTGTTTTGCTTTATATATGCGAATTATTTGTTTCGATGTATGAGTTTCTCCTAACTGATTAACTTATAGCCAATGCAATATCTTCTTACTAACCGACTTAAACAACTACAAAAAATATAACCCTAATAGGAAGATGACTGCAGCGCAAGCGCAGGCCGCCCTGCTTGTATATATTATTTTACTTAAAGGCCAAATTGAGAATTAATGTGTTGCCTCCTTTTGGATTTTTTTGATCTTTTCACACTTTTCGGGTGACTAAAAAGGCCCTCGATGAATTCACTCCCTTACTTTTCCTACTGCCCTCTTTTATAATTTGCTATTTATATATTTATGATTAAGTGTGTTTTAATCAATTACATATTTATTTGTGGATATTAAAATTTACCGGTTCAACTCCTCTGCCGGAATTCCAAATGATTGGTTCTATAAATGTATCTGCAATAATGGTTGATTCATAGGTAAACTATTGACATTCCAGTTCTGTTTTCCTTTCGTCTTCATTTTAATTTGGGTGGGTTTTTTCTTCCCTAACATTTCTCTGAATTGGTTTCACATGGACTTCGTTCTGTTTCCTAAAATTTTTAGGTCAACGTTGATAAGATCCTTCCATTTAATTTAGCAGCGCCTTAGGATGACATAACTAAAGTGGGGAACTTTCACTTCTCACCGCAACATTTTGAGGTAAATCTGGATTTATTTGTTGATTATATTATTTGATACTTAAATTTAACATTTCCTTATTTCTCTTTTATTTTACAGAAAGTTTTTTTTATTTACCATTCGACTTCTTTTTTATTGAGAATTCTATTAGTTGCTTATGTTTAGTATATTTCCACATTTCCAAAAGCACAGTTAGCCAATGCTAAGTACAATCATTTTGTGATGCATTCTGTAAATTACATATGCTCTTGTAAATGTTCTCAACTAATTCAATTTTCCTACGACAACTATACATGCTCCTTGACTACAAAAAATTAGACATTCCTTTTGCAGAAGCCAAATTCTTCCACCTACCCGAGTTCATTAATTTAACAAATTGCAATCAAGATTAAAAAATGACCGCGTCGTATGATGTTTTTTTAAATAATCAACATACATTTCAAACAACAATTAATATTAACTTTATTTTCATGAATTATCTATAGATGGAGGAGTAGAATATTAGCTTTATTTTGATTTATTTTGATAAATTACCTAGAGATTGTAGTATAATTTAGGTAATGCACTTTTAGAATGAAAGAGAGGTCATGTGTTTTGCTTTATATATACAAATTATTTGTTTGGATGTATGAGTTTCTCCTAATTGATTAACTTACAGCCAATGCAATATCTTCTTACTAATCGACTTAAACAACTACAAAAAATATAGCCCTAATAAAAAGATGACTGCAGCGCAAGCGCAGGCCGCCCTGCTTGTATCTTTTATCTTTATCTTTATTTTTATATTATATAAGTCTAAATTTCAAAAATCTTGATCTGAAATATCTAAAATACCCTTTTTAATTTAAAATTTTAATTTTATCATTTTAGTGTCAAAATGTA
>AWUE01012675.1:0-37826 GCA_001974825.2 Corchorus olitorius
ATTGTTCATTTTATTGAAAGGAGTTAATTAAGGATTATTTTTAGCTGGTTAATATTACTATAATTGAGAGTGATTTGTGGTAGTATAGGAATGTCAACATAAAACGTGAATAGTGAAAAATTTTCTTTATATATTGATTTTGGTTTGAAACATTCAAATCAAATTAATCAAGTCCTTAATAAGAGGGAAAATTCATTAAAACTAAAATTGTTTAAGAATTTAAAATTAAATCAGATTCTTTCATATTGTTAAAAAATATGATTTTTTTTAAACACGTGATTGAATTGAATTCTATGTTAATGAATTATTTTAATCATCATCAAATAACTATGTTAATAACATTCTTACACAATTTTGGAGTATTAATGATTTTAGGTTATTTTCTATTGTTTATTTCGACCCTAGATACAATTTGTGTTCCTTGATTCATGCTATAAATATTAAAGTAGTGATTATTATTACCATAATAATAGTTAGAGTGATTTTTTTTTTGAAATAGTTAGAATTATTTAATTTTCAATTAAAATCTTAAAATTTTTTAGAGAAATCATGGTTCTTTCTTTAACTATACCAATACCTATTTTTAATCAATAGTTAATATTTTAAAATTATTTAGAGATGTGTCAATTAAATGGGCATGACACTTGTCGAGATTTTGAGCCTTCAACATTTAAAGAGTTTCCATCTTTGTAGTGTACATTGTTATCATTATATATATATGATGGAGAGATTCCTTGGCTTATTTTTGTCCACCTAAAAGTATACGACTGTGTTGTGTTATCTAAGGTTAAATTAAATCATTGGACTTTTTGTTTATACCTCAATTTATACTTAAGGGTAAATATATCTTTGATTATGTTAGATTAAGATGAGTGGCTCAGATTTAATCTAAAATCCTAAGTTTAGTAGGTTTCAATGCCACCATAATCATAAGTCAGAAAAGAAAATTATTTTCCTATTTTTCCTAATATTAGTTTTATCTTTCACATGCGTTGCACGTGGCCCAACGTGTTTAAATGAAATATTCGTATGAAATTATGATAACCGCCCTATTAAATTATGATAATTATATTATTTTTGATGACTTTCTTATGAAATTTTGATAACCTTCTTATAAAATTTTAATAACGATACTATGGAATTTCGAGAACCTTTTTTAAACCTTCTTATGAAATTTTGTTAACCTCCTTAAGGAATTTTGAAGATCTCACTATGAAATTTTGATAACTTCCTAATGAAATTTTGATAACCAACACTATGAAATGTTTATAACCTCCATATGATATATCAGATTTATTGATAACCATGCTATAAAAATTTAAAATCCTCCATATGAATTGTTAATAATCACACTCTGAAATTTTGATAATCACACTATGAAATTGTGATAACCTCGCTATGAAATTTTGATTCACCTTCCTATAAAATTTTGATAAACCTCCCTATAATTTGATAACCTCCTTATGAAATCTTGATAACTACAAATTTTGATAACCGCCCTATGATTCTTTTATAACCTCATTATGAAATTTTGTTAATCTCCCTATGAAATTTTGATCCACATACTATGAAATTTTGATAACCCTCTTATGAAATTTTGAAAACTAAACTATGAAATTTTCATAACCTTCATATGAATTTTTGATGTCCTCCCTGAAATTTTGATTACTCCATAATAAAATTTTAATAACCTTCCTAATTTGGTAACCATACTATGAAATTTTGATAACCTCCCCAGAAATACCAGTATGAAATTTTGGTAATCACATTTTGAAAATTTGATAACCTCTTTATGAAATTTTCATAACCTCTCTATAAAATTTTGTTGACCCCTCTATGAAATTTTGATAATCACATTATGTAATATTGATAACCTCGCTTTGAAATTTTGATAACAACACTACGAAATTTTGATAATCTTCCTATAAATTTTGATAATCCGATCTCTATGAAATTTCGATAATCATTCTATGAGATTTGATAACCTTCTATCAAATTTTGGTACTCCTTATGAAATTGAGACTTTTATAACCTTCACATGAAATTTTGATAACCACCCTATAAAATTTTGATCACCTCCCCATGAAATATTAGTAACCTCCTTATGAAATTTTGTTAACCACACTATGAAATTCTTATAACCTCGCTATGACATTTTGATAATCTCTTTGATAACCTTTCTATATAACCACATTATGAAATTTCAATAACCTTCCTAAGAAATTTTAATAATTTGATCCTATGAAATTTTGATAACCTTCCCATGAAATTTTGATAATTTCCATATGAAATTTTGGTAACCACACTATGAAATTTTGATAACCTCCTCATGAAATTAAAATAAGCATCTTATGAAATTTTGATAACCACACAGAGACAAGAAAATCAAAATCATAATATCACCTACTCTTCTAACTCAACAATTTCCAATTGAACAAAGTGAATGCGGTAAAACATTCTAGGGTAATATTTGATATACTGACGGTGTAAATTTTGGACTCCACAAGCGGGGTGAGGAGTTGACACATGTCCATTTTCTGAATCTATTCTGTTTTTAAAATTCAAAACTATTCTTTAAAGGACACATGTTAACCCTTCACCCCCGCATGTGTAGTCTGCTAAACTCCACTGACAGTGTATTAAATAATTCTCCAAACATTATATAACGAAGAGATGAAGCTTCACTAACAATAATATTGTACGTGATAGTGTTAGCTTAATCTTTTTATTGACATTTAAAATATTGAAATTAAAAGTAAACTATTAAATTTAAAAAATAATAGTTAAGGAAATTTGCATGTTCATCAACGAAAATCAATTTGACAAACTTATAATTCGGTCTAAATTGAAATTTTTAATTAATTTTTAAATAATAAAATTATACTAAATTTTAATAATGGCAATTTAGAAATATATTTGAAAAAAGGGTACAATCGGAAAATATAAAGTTTCCCATTATTCGTAAAAATGTGCATGTTCATCAATGAAAAATCAATTTTACAAACTTATGATTCGGTCTAAATTGAAATTTTATAATTAATTTTTAAATAATAAATTTTAATAATGTCAATTTAGAAATATATTTGCAAAACGGGTACAATCGGAAAACACAAAATTTTCATTATTTGTACTTTTATATATAGTATAGATAGATTTGGAGAAACTATTAATTTTGTCTCATTTCGGCCATATAGGCCCATTAGACTCGTTTGAGTCCATGAAGTCCAAATTGCCAAGCCAGATGTCTTAAAGTTTAAATCTGATATTTTTAGAT
The DNA here is from genome assembly GCA_001974825.2 of Corchorus olitorius. NCBI lineage: Eukaryota > Viridiplantae > Streptophyta > Magnoliopsida > Malvales > Malvaceae > Corchorus > Corchorus olitorius. Next base: position 3,275 of record AWUE01012675.1, read on the forward strand.
CCAATTCGTTAATATGGAAGCCCAAAGAAGGAGTTCAAGTCCAATCAATAATTATGATGCAATAATGATTCAGCCCTGATGCAGTATTGTTATATCATATATAAAGGAGGACTTCATCACAAGAGCAGTTTTGGAAGAAAATTCATAAATTTTGATCCAGAGCTTAGAAAAATGCAAATGAGGTACCGTTGGAAACAGGATTCTGAGATCTACAACTTTTGTGTTCTCGAGACCTAATTCTATCATTTTGGTGGATGATTTTGCCCTTGAAATTTCTGGATATAATTGATATTCTCCTAAACCGACTAAGAGAATGTTTTGGACGAAAATTCAGATGCTAAAGATGATGTGGAGCATCCCTATTGGCCACGTTGGATCCTAATTAATGAGAATAATCTAAATTTCCAAAATAAATAGTGTAATAATTAAAATATTATTTAATAATGACAATTTAGAAATATATTTGAAAAAAGGGTACAATCGGAAAACATAAAGTTTCCCCTTATTCGTAGGGATGCAAGTGGGTAGTAGATAATAGGGTACCCGGCACTACCCGACCCGATTAAGTAGGGTTAGGGTATTGTATAATAGGGTTAGGGTAGGGTACGGATAGTGATTTTAGTACCCGTGACGGGTTTGGATAGGGTACGGATAGTGACCTTAGGGTACCCACTACCCGAACCCGGTTACTAATTAATTATTTTAATATTAATTTTTTATTTATATATTATATTTTTACTTAAATATTACTCCTAATTAACCTAATTAAAATTTGTTTATTGTTAAAAATATAATTTTTAACTTTGTTTTACAATTATACAAGTTAATTTTAATTTATTCATTTGATTTTAATCTGTTTATTATTATTTAATTATAAAGCAAAAAAAATTATTCGGGTTTTTTTTATCGGGTTAGGGTAGTTAATGGGTAGTTGATATTTTATACGGGTAGGGTACGGGTAGTGATTTTAAAAAATAACCGGGTTGTTATAGGGTTCGAGAACCCTAGAAGATAATAGGGTTAGGATACGGGGTACCTCAAAATTCGCAGGTACCCTACCCGGTTCCATCCATATTTATTCGTAATTTTATATATATTATAGATATAAATATATATTGGGCCGAACTTGAGGATATAATTATTGGATAATAAGAAATAATATATACTAAATAGTATTTGAAAGACCCAGAAAATTTACCAAAGACCCCTTTTGAGGATCGATGAGGAGGCTCCATTTGAACTTTTTTTGTCCTTTTCTGTCTTTTCTCACTTGCCAAATTACTAAGAAGACCCTAGGTTAGTTTCTAGCCACTTCTTGCCCTTGAGCCCTTTTTTGTAATTATCCTTTCTTTTCACATAAATGTTATAATAAATCATATCACCCTTAATTATCTAGAATTGTAACCTCTTTTCAAGCCTTTCATGTCCATATGAAGAAGTAGGGGTGATAATCGATCGGTTCGGTCGGTTTCAATTTAATTTAATCGGTTTTAAAATAGGAAATTTGTATACCGAAAACCGACTGTATATATAAGAAACCGAGGCGGTCGGTTTTTGGCAGTTTGACGGTTTTTAATAAGATTAATTATAAAACTAATAAAAAAATTTGTTATATATATTTTATATATATCATAAATATAATTTATATATTTTACATGTATTTTATATATATCATAAATAATTAAATATATTTTATATATATCATAAATATATTTGATATATAATAGCATAATCGGTCAGTTTCGGTTTACAAAATCTATACTAAATACCGACCAATTATGTTTAACCGGTGGCGGTTTAAACGGTCTAAACCGATTAAACCACCAAACCGCCTTACCTCGGTCAGTTTTTGGCGGTTCGGGCGGTTTAAATCGCCTAATTCACACCCCTATGAAGAAGAGAGTAAACTTAGTTTTTGTTTAAGTGCTACACGCTTTAGAAGAGGAAACAAAATTGAAGGTATTGCACATGTCCATGTACAAACTAATATTTTTAATTTATTACTCACTTTAGGGCATATGCTCAATGTTAATGTTAATAGTATAGCCTTTTAAAGATGCAACACATTTAAAATCATAATACTTTCGAAACTGCCTACGTATCAAACAATTTAATTCGAATAGAAAAATGTTCAAAGAAATAGATTGCTGAACGCCCGACGCGCCAGCGTGGGCCGATCCACTTGTTGTTATTAAGTCAGTAATAATGGTTAGATGAGAATTAAAGTTATATCATATAGCTTTTAAGTTCAACAAGGACTTAATTTTTATGTGACAACCATTCTTAATCATATGAGGAGCTCATAATGCCATGTCTAACTTAGATATGTGGCATATTATTTCCTACTTTGACACTCAGTCCCAACCACCCACGCCCTATATTCGATGATATCGGATTAGGACAAAAATCCAACTTTTATATTTTGTTCAATTAAGGACAAAAATGTTGAAATTGATTAAATTGGGCATAAAGGAGTGGTGCGATTTCAACAAGCAATATAGTGTGATGATCCTTGACTTCAATGGATCATTTTGGTAAAATTTCACCTCAATCTGACTTAGTATGAAAAACTTCTTCACGGTTTTCAATTAAAGACAATTTGGGGTGAGAAACCAATTTCACTATGAAGAACATGCCGATTCCAACCAGAACTTTTCCTAATGTCATTTTAGGTTAATCGAACCATGTTGGTGAAATTTGGGCTTAATCCGACTTCAGTTGTAACTTTTCCGCGGTTTTCAATTAAGGACACCTGCTCGGAAAAGGTCAAATAGGATCCCGACATGGCATCATTTGCATTAAGCCATATCCTTAACGTCATATTATGGTTAAAGGCTAGTCAATTTTGTGCCTTTCCTTTTTCGATCATTTTTGGTAACTTTTGCAAGTCTTTCAACTAAGGACATATGGCTTTCCACCTTGGTTTTGGCCATTTCCTTGATTGATCTTTATTTTGATCGAGCCATGGGCTAAGAATGGTTAAGTTATGATCATTTTCATGGCTTAGTGGTTCATGGTCAAAGTCAGGCATGTTTTGGCTATTTCGTCGTCAGATCAAGTTATAATTGCAAACACGACTGAAGCCCGGGTCAAGCATGATTGCGCCACACAACATGGATATCCGAAGGATGTATGACGATCAGCGCTTAGTGAAGTCATGAATGATGGTTGGCGTCAGAAAGCATTGTCAGAGTTTCTCAGTAATTTCCATGAAGGTTTCTTGAATCGTCGGAAAAGGAGGATAAGCAAAAGATGTCAAGTCAGATTGCAGCATATACTTGTTGACTAAGTATAAAGCAGATCGTCGGCCTCATCACCAAGCCCAGGCCGCCCCCTATAAATAGGGACCTCCTCCACCATTTTTCAACATGCTTCTACAGCTACACACGTGCTATGCGCAAAAACCTAAGCTCCGCGCTTATTTTCTCTCAGGCTTCGCGCCTTTTATCTGCAGCAACCCTGCAAATATCTCTTTGTTCATCATGCGCTAGCCTCGTTCATCAATATTTCTCTTTTTAATCTCATCTCATGACATTAAAATAACTCTTTGTGAGTTTTTCCTCTCTTTCAATCTTGTCTCCGGACGTTAAAACATTGTACACGTGTTCCTTTTTATGATTAACAATCAGCTTGTTATTTCATCCTCTTTTCAGCAATAAAACTTTTACTTTTGAGAATCAAATCTGGAATCGATGATTTAAATGCTCCGGTGTGACTTTGATCCAGTTCCCGCAAATAACTCACTCTAATTTATTTTTCGCTGCAATGCGCGCAACATCATGTTTCTACACCTCTTTGTCGTTTTCAGCAAAAATGACTGACACGCCCCGCGCTGCTATTTAGTTTTTTCGCAAAAACTCTATCAAAGAGATTTTTGGCGCAACACTTTTAGGACTTATGAACCATTTTTTGTTGTTTTTTTCGGACTCGCATATCGTTTACTAGGTAGCCAACTAATTTACAATTACGATTTTCCTATTTAATCATTCTTTTCTTAGTTTTCTTAGCCACAAGCAGTCAATTATAATTTTCTTCACAATTGCAAGTATGATGTCAAGAACCATAGATTTGTTTTTCAAAAAGAAATTGTAAACCAATTTAGTATTGATGTCATTATTGATGATTTTAGTGCGATGAAAGATCAAAGGGTATAGTTCAAATAATATTTTTGTTTTAGCCTATGTGTTTTTTTTAATAAATTTTCTTTTAATCCAATATAAAAGTTGTCCTTTATATATCGGCCCCCCTCCAAAAAGTTCCTGGTTCCGCCCCTGGTTCAGGGTGTTAGAGTGAATCGGCATGCCCCAAGGATTTCACACCTATTTTTTACTGATGATAGTTTGCTTTTATTAAGAGAACAACTTTCTGATTGAAATGTTGTCTTGGATGTCCTTGGGCGTTTTGAGTTGGCATATGGCTAACAAATCAACATTGAAAAATATGCCTTGTTGTTTAGTTGCAATACTCCAAATGTTGTGAAGAGTAGTATTTTGAACCACTTGGGAGTGAACCGAATGTTGGCAAATGAGAAATACCTTTGATTACCAATAATGGTTGGTCGGTCTAAGAAGAGAGAATTACAGCTTTTCAAAGATCGTTTGGTTACTCTAATTTAGAATTGGAAAGGCAAACATTTGTCCATTGCAGGTAAATCGATCCTAATCCAATCAATGGCACTATCTATTGCTCAATACCTTATGAGCATTTTCAATTTTCCGAAAACATTCCTTCATGAGTTGAATATGATAGTTGCTCAGTATTGGTGGGGTGACGGTATGGATCGTAGAAGAATTCATTGGAAAGAATGGGATTCTCTTTGCACTTCCAAACTAAATGGAGGCCTCGGTTTTAGAGATCTGGAGGATTTTAATCTTGCTCTTCTTGCTAAACAATGATGGAGATTGACCCATAGTGAATATTCTTCGTGTTTCCGAATTTTGAAGGCCAAATATTTCAATAATTCGACTTTTATGCAAGCTTCACATGGCAAAAATCCTCCTTTGTATGGAGAAGTCTCATGGCTAGTCGTAAGTTCCTTTTGGAAGGCACACATTGGCGAATTGGCTATGGAATTTCGGTTGATGTGTGGAGAGATAAGTGGATTAACAAGCCCCCAAATTTCAAGCCTACTCCAAAAGAAGGCATTACTCTGCAACCTATTTTTGTATCAGATTTGGTTCAGTATAATAGACAATGGAATGTTGCTCGATTGGAGAATTATTTGTTGAACATGATGTTACCATGATCCTTTCTTTGCCACTACCTTTGAATTTCCAAGAAGATAGATTGATTTGGTCGAATTCTTCAGTTGGCATGTTTAGTGTGAAATCAGGGTATTTTGTTGCAAGAGAGATTTTGGGCAGAGAAGTTCACTCCATTGAAAATCGATTTCCCTTATGGCGTATGATTTGGCAATCTTCGGTGCAGCCAAAGGTAAAGTACTTCATATGGAGGTTAGTTTAGGGCATCATTCCGGGCAAGGAGATAATTAGACGAAGAGGTGTTGATATTGAAAATGTGTGTGATGTTTGTGCTAGCAGATTCTTCTTTACTCCATACATTTTTCAATTATCCATTTAGTCAATCAATTTGGGCAATTTGCTGTCCATGGCTTCAACCATTACTTGATGATTGGTACAGTGATGATTTCTGGTTTTTGCTCTTTAAAAAGACGCAAGAAATGCAATGTTTACCAATTATGATGATTGTGCCTTGGATGATATGGTTCAACTGTAACAAAGGCCTCTTTCATGCTAGATGTCTTCTACATACCGTTTTGCTAAATCAATGTGTCCAATTTGATCCGAATCCACTACCTACAACATGCTAGAATCCATAAGTTCGCCCCTCCATTATTTTGGACCCCTCCATCTGGTACCTTCATCAAACTCAACATAGATGCATCCTTCCATCAAATGTCTAATACAATAAAGTTAGGTGATGTTTTGACAGACTCTTCTGGCCATATTTTATCCTCCACTTTCAAACATATACCGTTCATTTCATATGTGCTTCATGCGGAAATTCTAACAATTCATTATGGTCTTCAAAATTGCTAGAAGGAATAATGTGCAATGGTGTATAGTTGAAAGTGATTCTCTTTTGGCAATCCGAGAAATTGCAAAAAGCAGAACTTCAAATTGGGAAGGGGGTTGCTTGATCTTTGAGATTGTTGAATTAGCTAGTTTATTTGCTTCTTGTGATTTTCATCATGTTAGGCGTGATATTAATGATTTTAAAGCACATAATATAGCACATCTTGACTATGAACATGGTGCTAATTATGTTTGGTATAGAGTTCTTCATTCATACGTTTGTAACACTGATATTTCATAATCCAAGTTCTACTTGATTTCCTAAAAAAAAAGGAAGAAAAATTAATGTATGTTATATATTTATGAATATATTAATAATAAAATAATTAAAAAAACCAAAACCGGAACAGTGGGTTACGTTTCGGTTCCGGAACCAAAACTTTTTTCAGTTCTAATTTCATGACCATGGTTTCAGTTTGGTTCATGGTTCGAATCGAACCGTGGTCACCTTCAGTTCTCCGCCATTCGACCGGGTCTGTTTGGCCCGGTTGTAGCTTCTAAAAAAAAGTACTTCTTCAGTAGCGTGTTTGGCAAATATTAATCAGAAGCATTGTAAGATGTAGAAAAGTTATTTGGCAATAATATTATAGAAGAACTTTTGAAAAAGTTACAAAAAGGTATTTATTAGTATAAATAAAAATATACTTAAATTAAAATATTTTAAGTACTTAACATTATAATAATGTTTATATACATGTTCAAAATAGTGTATTATTACATGCTGACAATATTGGTGATATAATTTATATAATAATTAATAGTAATCATAAATACTATGATATAGCCATCGGGCATATGGCCTGATGGTAGAGTACTGGACTCTTAGCTCCAGCATACCTAGACCATGAGGTCTTGGGTTCAACTCTCACGGAATGTGAATTTAATTTGTAATTTGTTTGTTTGTGTATTTGGTTTGTAGGTAGGTATAGTTTCTAGGTTCAATAGTAGGTGTTATGAGATTTCACTTGTATTTGTTGGGGAAGGGGTTTGTTGGCTCATAGATTAGCGTTTCTGTGTACGGGTTTTCCTGTGTGTTTGTAATTTCACTCTTTGAAAACTTTGAAAAAATACTATGATATATATTTTATAATAATCATTTTATAAATTCATAGATTATTTCAAATTCATACTTTATAATTTTATTTAAAAATTCTCAATAAATTAACATCATATATAATAATTTATTAAAATAAAAAATATGAAATTATAAGTTTAAATAGATACAATAAAATTAAATCAAATAGAAAATAATAAACTAAGATTTAATATAAATAACAAATTATGAAATTAAAAAGCATAAAGCGTGTATTTTATGATAAAAATAAAATAAAAACTAAGAGCTCGTTTGGTATCGTTTCCGTTTCCTGTTTTCTGTTGCCAATTTTCTATTTTTGGAAACAAAACAGTGAAAATATGTTTGGCAGGCTGTTTCTGTTTTCAAAAATTTTGGAAACAGAAACAGTGTTTTGGAAAAAAGTGGAAGCAAAAATTTTGTGTTTTCATGTTTTTCCAAAACACTTCCAAAACACAGAAGCATAATCATGAACCATAAGTCACATGCTTTTTAACCTTTTTTTTTTTTTACTTTTTTATTTAAAAACATACAATCAAATTGTATATCCAAACATGTTTTTGTTTTCGAAAATTGACAACGCAAAAAAATAAAACGAAAACGAAACAAAAATAAAAAACAGAAAAACGAAAACGATACCTACCCAGTGTAATTAATAAGAAAAGAAATAAAAATGTTACAAGAACGAAATAAAAGAAAAAGAATGTAATTAATTAACTATATCTATACCATCAAACCTATAACATCTATTAAAATTGGAAAGGAAATTACCCTTTTATTCAGCTATAAGATGCACCACATTCACTCAAGAACAAATTATCAAGGGTGTTTCAGTATTTTCATGCTCGGTTATTTCGCTATTTAGGTTGATAGCCAAGGGCGTTTTTGGAACTTTGATTAAAAGTTACTATTGATGAGTCCCACTCTCAATAAACTAATCTTTTTTTAGCAGGAATATTTAGCAAATGATCCCTATACTTTTATGCTTTATGCTATTTAATCCCTCAAATTTCGGGTTGGACGATTTAACGTTTTCGGCTTTAATTCTTTTATTTTTTGTTCTGTTTGTCCAATCAAGGTGATTCAAGTATCTATTTAAAGGTAATCAAATGATCTATAACTTTCATGAGTACTCAAAAACCAATTTTAATGTTTTGGTTTTAAAAAATGCTTCTGAAATTTTGTGGTTTCGATTGTCGGTCTATCTAATGAATACTTGAATCACCTTGATTGGACAAACAGAACAAAAAATAAAAGAATTAAAGTCGAAAACGTTAAATCGTCCAACCCAAAATTTGAGGGATTAAATAGCATAAAACATAAAAGTATAGGGATCATTTGCTAAATATTCCTGCTAAAAAAAGATTAGTTTATTGAGAGTGGGACTCATCAATAGTAACTTTTAATCAAAGTTCCAAAAACGCTCTTGGCTATCAACCTAAATAGCGAAATAACCGAGCATGAAAATACCGAAACACCCTTGACAATTTGTTCTTGAGTGAATGTGATGCATCTTATAGCTGGATAAAAGGGTAATTTCCTTTCCAATTTTAATAGATGTTATAAATGCTTCTGAAATTTTATGGTCTCGATTGTCGGTCTATCTAATATTGTATAATTTTCGGTTCACTTGTCCGATTGAGATTGTTCAAGTGTCGGTTAAAAGGTTATTGTGTGATCTACAACTTTCGTCAAGGGCCTGAAACCTGAATTTGATTAATGAGTTTTGTGGAGGGTTCAAGAGAAAATTTTTATGTTTGGTCTCCATAAACAAATATTTTTTTTATTGGATTATTTATCAAATGATCCTCATACTTTTATGCTTTATACTATTTAATCTTTTACAATTATGAGTTGGACGATTTAACACTACGACTTTTATTTTTGTATTTTTTGTTCTATTTGTCCGATTAAGGTGATTTAAATGTCTATTAAAATGTGATTTCATGATCCACAACTTTCATGAAGAACTTAGAAGCCAATTTTAATGTTTTGATTCTAAAAAATGCTTCCGAAATTTTGTGATTTCGATTGCTGGTCTATTTAATATTGTATAATTTTCAGTTCATTTGTCCGATTGAGGTTGTTCAAGTGTCGGTTAATTACAATTATTTAATCAAATTATATATGTCATATGTTATATTATGAGTGAAGGTCCAAAAAGCTCAATTTAGTAATGAGTTTAATCATTGATTTCGCTGAATTATGGTTAAGTTAAATTGGTTGGTGTTGATTATATTCATATTAATTTTGGTGTTAATGTTAATCTAAAGTCATTTTATTTGCTTGTAGCTAGAAAAAAATTATCTTTTGTCCAGACTTCACATGTAATAATACGAATGTGCTAAAGTTCTATTTTCTATCAAGTGTGGTCTTAGTTTCCCAACTTACGACAAATGATCACTATTTATAGAAGCTACCCAAATTTAAAAAAATACTCCCTCTGCCCCTTTTTATAAGTCCCTTTCAACTGTATTGCAAATATTAAGAAATACATTTAAAGCTCTAAATTCTGTAATCTTTAATCTTCTTTTTTCCAAGTTTGCCCTTTTTCTCTCTCCCCCCACTTAATCTCTCTCCTCCTCCCCATGGTTTTTGAAACCGGATCGGCACTAGAACCGGTGATGGTTCCGGTCGACGGTTTGACCGGTCCAACCGTTCAACCGCGGGTCCGGTCTGATAAGGCATTTTATGGAAATTGTTGGTATTTTACCTTTTAAATATTATATAAGTTATATACATGTCACATAAAAGCATTCGGTGCAGTGGCTTAATCGTGTTTTTTGCTACCCACAAGGTTGTGGGTTCAAAACTCACCACCTTCAAAAAATTTCTCAAATTTTCTCAACTATCAAACCGGTTCTATCCGGTCAGAACCCGGTCTAACCACCGGTCCAACTGGTTTTTGCCCGATTGTTGACCATGTTGACTAACCGCGGTTCCCACACCTTTAAGGACCGGACATGCCAGCGATTCCCGGTTAAACCGGTCCGACCGACTGGTCCGGTCCGATTTTGAAAACAATGCTCCTCCCACTCACTATCTCTCTTCATAAATTTTTTCCACTAGCAAGAGTAACTTGGGTAAGTTAAGTAAAATATGCATTGGGTTTAGAAAGGAGACTTATATTTTGGGACAAAAAAAGCTTCTAGAAGGGGACTTATAAAAAGGGACAGAGGGAGTACCAACTAAATACTCCCTCCCATTCAAAATAAGTGAAACATTTTAACTTTTGTAGTCTTTCAAAATAAGTGAAATAATTACAAAATCAATGCAATTTTACTCTTTTTTCCATATATACCCTAAGTGTTAATTAAAGTGGTTGAAATTTTAAGTGGTCTTGGAAAGTTGGGAGGGAGAGAAGATTTATTAATTAATTGTTTATTAAAATTTTTAGAAGGGTAATTACGCCATTTTAAATGAGTTTTTACTACATTTAAAACCAACTAATCATTGCCTTGGTTTGTGTAATATTCCTAGTGTTTCACTTATTTTGAATGGGAGGGAGTATTTTACTTATATTTTTTTTATACTTCCGATGTTCATAACCTTTACAAAAGCTATAAAATCATAAAGATAACTATACAAAATTAATTATCATTACAGACTGATACCTATATGCTCATATTTAATTATTCCCTCATTTCACAACCCCGTCGCGAAGCACGAGTCCTGTAAATGTAACTAGTAAGAATAAAAGAATAAAACAAAGAGGAAGAAAAAAAGAAAAAAGAAAATGGAAACAAAAAGTGCTGATAATAATAATAAAAAAAATTATAGAATTTTTCCAAAAAAAAAACTAAGTCCATCCAACTCGTAACAGGGTTTGGGCCTTTTACTAGGTCGGTAAGTAAATGTGTGTAAAGGTGGGTTCTTCGGATCGGTGCCCTAAATCTGTTATTGGCCGGTTCGATTTCTCTCACAAATGGAGTCTCTGCTAGCCAACTATGCTTCCTCCGACGAAGAAGAAGAGGAGCAGCAGCCACGGCAGCCTCCTCCTCCTCCTTCTCTTTTTTCCTCTCTCCCTCAGCCCAAATCTTCTTCCCTTTTCTCTTCCCTTCCACAGCCAAAACAGCCCCCCAAAACCCCCATCGCCAACCCTAATCAAGATTCGGAAATTCCAAAACCTTGTATTTCTCATCCCAAAAACCCATCCAATCTTTTCTCTTCTCTTCCTCAACCCAAATCCCAAGCCCTACTACAACCACCCAATCCTCCCAATGTCAAAAAAATCGTTCAATTCAGGCCACCGCTGAACCCCAAGAACTACGACGATGATGACGATGGCGATGACGAAGACGACGACGGCGAAGAGAAAGAAAGACGAAAGCGCAGAGAATCGGAGACCCTGGCTCAAGGTCCTTCAGTGACATCCTTTCTATCGAGCATTCCTGCGCCGAGGAACTCGAGTACATTGGGCGCTGCTCCTTGTTCTGGTTCAGGAAGAAGATCCATTATTGAAACCCAAGTGACGCCAGCTGCTTCGGAAAGCAAGAATGAGCCAAGTAGTAATCCAAACGCACCCATTTATGAATCAGGTGATTCCTCCAATTATATTAGTTATGGGAATTATGAGTCGAGTAGCCATCAAAATGGTGGTAACTATGAATCGGGTTTTGATCAGAATGTAGGCAATTATAGCAGCTATGAGTCTAATATTGATGGTGGCACAAGTTATGAGAGTTATGGTAATTACCATGGGCAATACGAGAATAATTGGGTTGATGGTTCAGCATTCCAAGAGACTAGGGCAAGGGCAATGGCTGATTTAGGAGTGAAAGTTAAAGGAGGAAAGAGAGGGAGGAATGAGCTCCCTACAGAAATCGTTGAGGTGAAGCAGGATGAGCTTATGAAGAATAGGCCGAGGGAAGACCAAGTTAAGATGACTGGAATTGCTTTTGGGCCCTCTTACCAGGTACCCTATTAAACTTAATTAACCCTATCAAACTAGTTGGATCTTTTTTTTTTTTTGGGTAATGAGTTAAATGCTTTTGGATTGCTTTACTTCCTTTGCAAAGTCTTACCAGATATTTTCATTTGCTGCTTGGTTGTAATTGTATAATATATATTTCTTATGCGTGTTGCATTTGTTTTTGTTTTTCGTATACATTGTATGCCCATGAACTCATTCAATCCGGAACTAGTTTTTCAGTATACATACATCCCGCTAGTGGTTTTGTCAGCCAATAAATAGTACACTTCTTCCAGGAAAAAAATATTGTAAGAAAACACAATTAGAGTAGACATTGTTATTCTTATGCTCCAATGTTTACTTTGTTGCATGCCTATGTATTGTAGCCTGCTTCGACCAAGGGGAAACCTTCAAAACTTCACAAGAGGAAGCATCAAATTGGTTCCCTACTCTTTGATATGAAGCAAAAGCAGATGGAGCTGCAAGAGAGGCGATCTAGAGGCTTGCTCACTAAATCTCAAACACAAGCCAAGTATGGATGGTGATTTTGTAAATTATAATACCTACCCGCATAAACCAAACGGAATGTTTTCCCATACATCTTGTTTCATTTGTTTGGATCTGAAAATTTCTTTTAATTATCTTATCTGCAGTTAATTTTCTATAAGCTCTAGTATTACTCTACATGATTGTATTGCAGACAACTTCATTGAAAATGATATATAATGGTCTGGTCTGGATTTCTTAGTATTGTAATTCAGCACTGATCAATCAAAAAGCTTAATCATCACAAATGAATGGAGCATCAAGGAGAAAAACGCATGCTTGTGCTGAACCCACGATGAGTTGGGAAAAGAAAAGAAACAGCCAGAAAAGTAAGATGAGTAATATGAACAGATTGCCCAAAAGGCAACCTTTTTTTTTTTCTTTGTATAAATAAAAATAATTTGGATTCAGCACTTCGACTTTTAATATCATAAATAAATGCAAAGCATACACAAAAACTAAGAACCCAAACCAATGGTACAGCAAAGCTAGGCTAAGGTTGGAAGTACAACACTTGCGCTCTATATTAGACAACAAACAAAGTAAGCAAAACCTCTTTACCAATCCTTGAGTAGTTCTCCAGCAACATCCTTGTAACTTACTTTCTTCTTCTTTACTGGCTCTGTGATAATATCTGCACCTACATTATCATCCTCTACCACTGTAACCTTCCCACTTTCATCTGCAACAGGTTTCTCATTCTCGACACCCGACTCCTTAGTTTCAACATGCTTCACTCCTAGGCTTGGAATCATGTTTAATAACATGGCCTGAACTGGATCAACCATAACCTCTAGCTTTTCCGACTTCCCACTTTCAAGGCCATGATTCCCTTCATCCACTTCCATATGGTCCAACTTCTCAGCCTTCTGGCCGCCTTGGTCATTATTCAATTCATGCATCTCATCCTTAGGAGCTTTATCAGACCACTTCTTCACATTTTCTGCAGCTTCCAATTCAACTGGCTTTGCCATGCGTGAAAACTGTAAATCTTCAACTTTATTTTGTAACATCTCTGATTTTTCCCTAACCATTCCATAATGTCCTGAATTCCCTTCACAGTTTTCTATCTCTTCCTCATTCATTTTTTCGTCAGAATCACTTTCCTCTAATCCATCATCTTTTATTTTAACAGACATCTTTCCACGACGTCTAGGCACCCTTCGCACTTTGCTTACAACTGTTTTTCCTTTCTGTGTGTTCTTGCCAGCCGCTCGTCTTCTTTTCCTGTTGCCATAATTAGTAGCAACCGATGACGTTGGTACTTCAAGGTGAACTTTGCTGTTTCCGTTTTCTATTTTACTTTCAGGAGATGCAGCAGATATAACCTGGTTTTCAACACTGTTGATAGCTGGCATGTCTTCATTCAGATTTTGGTCTATATTGCTGGGGGGAAAAGAAGAAGATAATATAAGGCATTATCTGTAAGGATGTCTGCAAGGACTAGTAAGGACAATATATAATGCAAATTTGCAGAGTTCCTGCAACGTAAATCCATGCAGTTCTCTACATTCAAATGTTCCAACCAAGAAAATGAGAAAATGTTTGTATTACGTTGTATAGTTGTTTTGTATGACCATTTAAGAGAAATATTATTATTAATTAAAAAAATTATTTCTGTTAACAGACCATCCAATCAAAACATCATGATCCATACATGACGTTTCAACCATACCAGGCAATGATAACAGGCATTACAGCCATTATTAACATAATTTTGAACATTTTGACCACATCATAAACTACGTTGGAAACTGATTGTAGTTTGGTTATATGCACACCAGGATTGTCAAACACCCTTAACACTAATACCAATCTCTCCTTCCAAAAGATTTACAAAGATATAAATGCTTAAGCCAAGAATTCTATCATGCTACTTATGACAACAATACTATTTGTGGCCAACAATCGAGTTGGATTCTACCAAACTCAATTAGACTTCAAGGGCTTTGTATATTAAAATATATGAAAAATTTGCTAGTTGTTATCTCCCATATCACTAGAGGCTAGATTAACTTTACCCCCACCAACAAATGCTCATCTCATCAGAGTTAGAAAGGATATGGACCAGCTATATTAAGCAAAATTTCAACATTCATAACTTTGAGAAGCTAAATAGATATCACAAGGAAATAGCATGAAAACAGTTGATAATGTTTAAACACATGCACAACAATAGAATTAAAACTGTATTTGCACCAACCATTCTAAGAAGTTTGTGTCTTCAACTTCACCAAGTTTCAAGCTATATAGGTCTTCTTGCAACTTTTCTCCCCTTTCAAAGCAATCCTCCAGCCACTGAGATGCCACAACATGAAACCCCTTCTTCCACAAAAGATGTTTCTCCGCAGAAGGAATACTATAGAATGAACAAAGAAAGTTAAAAATTCAAACTCAGTATTTGGATGAAACACCATAAAATTTTAAATTGACGCCAATGCAGGGCACAAAAAATGAAGCCAATTCAAAATACATAATTTGCATAAAATGATCTTTATTATTTTTTTGGGTAATTCTTCGAAATAGAATTTTTGCCTTCTGTGGTCTTCCAATTGATGTAAAACATAATATTACCAAACATCCCACTATCACTCTCTCTATATATAATATTATATATAAACCCTATAATTTTTCCAAAATGAAGACAAAAACACAATGATAATACCTACAAAAGATGCAAATCTATAAGAAAAAAATCATAAAAAAGAAAAATGACAAGTTATAATAGGACAGAGAATATCAGCGATAGAAGCCATTTTTACTTGCAAATGTACTGGAAACAGAGAAATATATACACTGGGTATTAGTGAAGTTGCTAGATAGAAAGGAAGAGACTAATTATGGGATTAAGCCAAAAGGGAAGCTCAGGAAATAAAATAACATGATCAATAAGCCATATATTATCCTCAGTTATCAGAAAAGAGCTTTTGAGATAAAAAAGTGATAGAACCATAATCTCAGATAAACACTCAAATAGCATTTACCCGAAACTCGAGTTTCAATATCAATAAGGAATCTCTAGTAATTAAAACCTACCCAACCCCAAATTTTTTCAAAACCTGCGAAAAGAGAAGCCCAATAACAAAGGCTGTATTTTCTAAAATTTGGTCTAAAATAGCCAAAATGTAGATGATGGTCCTCGATTACAAGGTGGAACAAATGCCCTGATCATATGCTGCTAATTTATTTGTCATTGTGATGCTACCTCATAATACAATGTACTACTGCTAACATCATCCAACAGGTAAAAGTATCAAGTAATGATAACTTAGTTCCAATTACAATTTCCAATATCTTATTTTTTTCTCTTAGAGGTGGTACATAATCAGGATCCTCAGACTAGTCAAGAAACCTTGCTCTCAGGCTAAATGAAATTAATTATCAAACAGAATATGGTATTAGCCACAGATTACCTCTTAATAAGAGAATCAAAGTCCACATCAAATCCCGGTACTGATAGGACTACCAAATGGGTTGCATGCTTGAGATCCTCGCTGATTTTGCCGCCACCCATTAAAACCTCAAGCTTTAATCTCCTCAGTGCAAGTGTCAACAAAACTTGCCAATCAGCTTTCCTAGACAAAATGGTTAGCTACAGCCTATGAGA
This sequence comes from Corchorus olitorius, assembly GCA_001974825.2. Lineage (NCBI taxonomy): Eukaryota > Viridiplantae > Streptophyta > Magnoliopsida > Malvales > Malvaceae > Corchorus > Corchorus olitorius. The sequence continues at coordinate 19,507 of AWUE01012675.1, forward strand.
AAGATAATACACAACCGCTGGGTATAAATATCTAATACTGATGCTAAAAGTAGATTCACTGAATAAACAGAGATATGCAAGATAACTGTCACTCAAGATTGGGGATATATCTTACAGAGACTGAGCTGAAGAATAGAAGTAAACAGAGCAGCCATGAAAATGAGACCATCTATCCTTCGGACAGTACTTCTTTCTATAATAGTCAATTGTATTTGGGTTCTCTGGCCTTTGGATATTGTTTAAGAGCTGGAAAACAAAATTTTTTTTTAAAAAAAAAGGAATAGAATTCTTATCTTCCATCAACAGTTTACAAAATAAAACTTCAAAGACCAAATAATTACATCGACATTATTTTTTAATCATTAAAAAAATACTTTCTAGTTTTTCTATGGTAGTTTAAGCATCCAAATAGATACAGAGATGAAGTACTAGAATGTAGATGCACCTGTTTAATATCCGCAAGGTCAAGGTCCCAATAATAAGGGTCAGAAAAATCATCAACTTCCTGCTGTAATTTCTTCTTTGATGATTCAGAAAGAAAGAGAAAGTACCTTAAAGAGAGAAAAAAAAATGGTCAAAGGCGTTGTTGGCTGAAGAGAGGAAAGAAGATAAGGAGATGGGAGGAGTGTTTATTAAATGAAATTGCGCCTTACTTTGGCTGCAATGGGATGAGTTTTTTTTGCGAGCAACAATCCAAGACCCAAGAGTAATGGATAATCTCTCCATGAAGCTTTGCTGCCTGATACTTAATCCCTGCACTTTCTCTTGTTATTATTCAGCCAAGACAGAATTCTGGTGCACAGGAGCATTAAACCACAAATTCCTGCAGCATGTGTGTATGCATGTGTATGGGTGTGTGTGGAGGGAGGGAGGGAGGGAGAGAGAGACGGACCTTTGCTTTCAGCTGCAACACAATGGGTAACTGAGTTGTTCAAATTCATTGAGAATGATCCCCCGTGCTCCACAACCATCTTGTGAAATAAATCAAGAGAATGGGATGGAGGCACATTAACAAAGTCTGTACATTGTTAAAGACAAAACTATATAGTATAAACGCTGGATTCTGCAGTACCCCATCTCAGTATAAATTTCAGATGGTCTTATGATCCAATATATTTCTAAAGATAGTAGTATATCAAAATTATAAGTACCTAAAAAAAAAACCATTTTTTCTAGAGGAATGTATAAGAAAACCCAATCAATGTATGCATTTGTAAGTTCGCAAATTAACTTAATCTTGAAAAGTTTGAGAAGTGAGGGATGGTAGAAATTCTTATTAAAACCTCCATAAATGCATTTATTGAGGGAGGGAGAGACGCATGCACACACACACACACAGAGAATATAGAAGATAATTATAACTGCTAAGTAATCCCATTAAAGGATACAGAACATTAGATTTGAAAATATTAAGGTTTCCCCCTTCACGCTAGATGTGTCAGTTTGAACAAAATGAGAAGGAACAACAGAGACATTCTTTTTTGCTGTCTTTCTACTATGTTCCTTGCGCCTTGTTTTACCATTCAGGTCTCCTTGTTCTGTCTCTTTTTGAGTAGTACCATTACTTGAATGGACAAGTTCTACAAATGCTGGAGCCAAGAAGGTAATAATTGAATTAAAAGAAAATAGGAGCCTCAAGAGTAGAAATTCATCAATAATGAAACAAAGTTTTATAAAACTTCTTACATTGCACATCAAGGCACTCATGCCAAGGTTTGTCATATCTCACTCTATCAATACGTGGAAATCTCAGACTGTATGGTGCAGCAAATACCTAAAAAATTAATCCAACATAAATAAGAGTAACTTTAAGAAGAAAACAAAAAACTAGTGTAACAATTAAATTAAACAAAGGGGGAGAGGGGGGAAACAACCAAGAATTAGAGTATATTGGCCATTAAGACACACCTCAGACCTTATAGTCCGGATGTCACTGGTAATAGAAAGAATTATTGATCTGCAGCAAAAAATATATAACTTAAAAAGGAAAGGAGTAAAAGTTGCTACTAAAACACGAACTTTCTAGTTGTAAGAGCACAATAAGGAAATGCTAACTTCTCTGGGCTTTCAATCCAAACATCAGGTCTCTCTTTTGAGTTATTTGTAACTTGATAAAAGCTTGGTTGCGTCTTCTTTGGGTATTCATATTTCCTGGAACAACATAATAGGTAAGTAAATCATAAAAATCTCCCAAGAAGGATAAATAAAACCACCTCAGTTCATCGCAATTACGGCTAAATCTTTTCCCAAATTGTGGCCAACTAAATCATCTCTACTCGTTTGGTTAAAGCTTAACCTCATCAATACATATTCTCTGTGCATGCATGCATATATGCCCTAAATTTGCCAATTGGACACATAAGGTAATACTGAGCTTTACAAATCGTCATTTTAACCAATGGAGCATTACTGACAAGGTTAATTTTGTTTCACATGGTCATAAGCACACTGACAGGAAGTTCTGCTCACTGCATAAGCTATTTTTGTCACTTCCATGGCTTATTTAAGACAGTTAATTAAGCGTTTAAAGCAACCGTCTCCTAGCATCTAGTTACCTGGAAAGTACCTAAAATAAGGCTTCAATTTTTTCACAACAGTTTCCAGGTCGTGGTCAGACAGCCCAGTACCAACTCTGCAGAAGGATACAAATCTGCAACAAAAGGGCCCAATAAGATAGTTGACATATAATAATACCTAATAAACAAAAAACTTTCTTATATGATAATTCAAAATCTTTAATATTGCATGTTAAAGCACTTAAAAGAATATTACACAAGGATTTAAATGTCCTGTGAACACAACACGAAACCTTTGCTGCAGATTTGTTTCAGTAACTATAGTCTAGGGTTACTCAAGACAATGGTAAGTCAATTAAGGAGGATTAATATCATCTTAAAATATATATTGTTAAATTCTCACATTATATTTTGAATCAGCAGTTCATATTTCAATCATTATCAATATAAGAATAATTGCACTTTTAAAGGCTCATTTGGTGTATAGGATAGGATGATATATAATAAAATGTCACACCCTTTTTTTTCCCTATATCTCTACCATTCAGACTAATAGGATGACTGATCCATCCAATTTGTAGAGGATTGAGTCATCCTACTAGCCATCCTATTGAAAGGTAGGTACAGAAAAGAAAGGAAGACTGACATTTTATTATTATATAGTTATCATCCTATCCTATCCGATGCACCAAACTAGCCCTAGATAACTTAAGACATCACTATAAGAATTAATAATCTAATTATTAAGCAACTAACATCCAGCAGTGGCTTTTCTATTCATGATGCATGTTAAAGACAATTGTGCTCATGCTACAGAAAGGGTGGCAGCTCTCCCCATCCCATATACCGCACCAAAGAATTCATGAAGGTTGATTCAAATGAAAGTTATAAACAGTTAAATACTGGTTCGAATGTGAGGCCTTGAAAACCTTGAGTTCGAAGCTCTAACATGAGACCTCCCTCTCATTCGAACTCAAGGTTTTCAAGGCCTCACATTCGAACCTATAAAATAGGTGTGCGCTTTTATATAGATGGCAGAGAGCTATTTATTGTACAAATAGATCAAGGCCTTGTATAAGAATAAAAATTGAAATAACAATATTGAAATCCTACAAGCTTATATGACAATGCAAATGCGTAATGTTGTAACCAAAGCTGAACAGCTGGAGATCAGCATGGAAGCTGCTAACTACTTACCGTCTTGGATAAGCATTTGGGTCTGGACGATCCGCTAAGCCTACCAAGAATTGAGCTACCTGCAAAAATAACATATATAAATATGTATGGCAGGAAAAAGAAAGAAGGGGTGGAGGGGGTGCTTGGGGAAAGAAGAAGACTATTTTAGGCAAAAGGGCAGAGATAACGAACCTCTCCTCCTCGACGTCCAGAGCCATAATATCCTCCTATAAACCAACAATTAGTAATAATGAATACAGAAAATTTCCAAAAGAAAGCCTCAAACAGTCAAACATTAACTTAAATGGAAAGAAAAAAGAAATAAAGATAAATAATCCAGACCAATAATGCGAACATCTAAGTCAGAAGACCAAAAAAAGATAAATAGTTCAGACCAATAATGAGAACATCTAAGTCAGAAGCAGGACGGACGTAATCAGGCTTTAACTTCAACCACTTGCCACTTCTATCACTTGGTTCCCACCTGGAACCAAGGTCTTTTAATACAATTCCTTCATCCCTAAGATGATAAGAAGTGGTACAACAAATCAGATTTGAAATATAATCACAACCATGGAGTAGATCACAATATAATTGATCAGAGATAGAATAAGCATGTAATGCATATTGAAGCTATCAAAAAGCTAAGCTTCTGTCTGTTTTAAGCTGAAATAAGCATGAACTTCTCCAATGAGCACGATTTTAAGCAAACTGACAAGAGACATTATAAAATTGTTTGTTGCAATTATTTTACCAACTTGAAAAAAAAAAAGGCAAGCCCAGATTCACTGATTCAATTCAAAAAATGAAACCTACTACTGACCTGCGATTTCAGCAAAGAGCAAACATATTTGAAAGAGGTATTTCCAAAAGCCAAGGACAGGAAAAGAAATAACAGGTTATTTGAACCACCAAATGACAATGAAGAATTCAAATTAATACATAAAGCATGCTGAGAAAAAGCCAATAAATTATTTTACAAATGCCAACGATGAATTTCATGCCTTTCATTAAGCAAGCTGAAAAGTTCACAGGTGTTCAATATTTACTGAACACAAAAAAAAAAAAAATAGGTAACTTGAGGTCAGAAGCAGAACCCTCAGGTTCAACAGTACATACACATATCCCTAAATGCCTTATCAAACACAAGACTCACATTGACATATGATTGCATGTCAAAAGATTTTTAAATTAAAGACTGACCTATTTTCAATCGTTTCTTTAAAAAATCTCTCAACATCGTCCACACTGTATGCAAGACGTGACCAACAAGGTTCTCCTGCATGATCAGCATAGGGAAAAGTAAACACAAGTCAGGTACTCATGGGCAACCCCCAAAGGTATACAATATCCACCAAACAATGTTAAGTACATCAACACAGGCCCCAAATAGTTAAAACACTGAATAAACAGGCCATAGAAGATACCATAGCAGAACGAAGTAAATCACTGGTCATCAACATTCCAAAAGCATTTGCATTTGTTAAACTAAGGGGCAAGAGAATTGGCATAACAAAACACAACTCTTGCTCCAACCTCCCGGCTGTGGCAAAACCTAATCTCCCTTTCTCTCTTTCCTCAATTAACAGAGCAAACTATTACAGAATGGATTTTACTAGCAGCAATAGCTGGAAACTGACAGAAAATTTTTTCCAAAATGGATTGGCAATGTTATGGGCTCAAAAAGCATATATATGGCATAATCTAATACAGTTAAGACTTCTTTAGCTGAGACAGCAGCCAAGAACAATGCAATTACAGAAGCCTGAGCTATGCCTCCCACTCACTCCATTTCTACCCACAAAAATTTTTAAATTTTAAGACTTAAAACATGACAAAGTTAAGTCCTTGCTAATCATGTAAAATGGGAAATTTTACAAATTGAAGTTGGACCCAGATTCTTCAATTTTGCTCTTAAAAAAGTATGCAATTGAGCATTTGGCTCATGATAACTGCATACGTTCAGCAGCTTATGGAGATAAATCAAATCCCTTTCCATGATTCAAAAATGTTATCATGGAACATCATGCTTGCATAAGTAATCAGTGCAAAATTAAAGAACACATGATTTTAAAGACCCAGTACAGGAAAAGGGCACACTCAATTCTCATGATTATTAGTGAAATAATAACTTTGCAACGCACCCGAATTGTTAGCTCAACTGGTAGGTGCACCGTGCCTGGACTGTGAGGTCCTGGGTCAAGTCTCACGGAATGTGAGTTTAGTTTGTAATTGTTTATTTGTGTATTTGGTAGGTAGATGGTTTATTTATGTTAGTTTCTTAGTTTGAGTTGAATTCTCATTTAGATGTTTGGGCATATAGAGATTTATTCATTGTAATGAGATTTCACCTGTACTTACTAAAATAAATAAATAAATAACTTTGCAACAAAAACATAAGTGCAATTGAATACTAGAATTCTTTACCAGGGGGACGATGAGCATTAAGACCACCATTAGGCACTAAAATCTCTAAACGACCCTTCAAAGGCTTCACAATCTTTTGAAGAAGTTCATGCCTTTCCTTCAAGCTTTGGTGAATGACACTAGTATCGCCAACATAAAGAATATCAAATGCAACATCTACCACATAGCAAGTCAAGGTTACTTTAAAGGCTTGAACATCCAAATCCACAAGGTTGGTAAATTTAGTTTGGACCCATTTACAAAAATCAAATAACTTGAAAGCAAGATCTGCACTTTCCTTATATAAGAATAAGAATCAAAAGGATACAGCATAACTGCACCAGAAGAAGAAAAAGGAGAAAAAAATTATCAAATTTCAATATTCTACATGCTAATAGTAATAAGAAAAACAAATTCTCAAACAGCATTAGAACCTGTCTGTCACTATCGAGCCCCTCTCTTGCTGCCTTAGCTGTAAAAATAAATAATAAGGAGAAGAAGGAAGGCATTAGTTAATGATAAACTCTCAAGACAAACGTGAAACAAAATGAGTAAACAAGTGATGCAGCGGGTTTTAATAGTTTTTAGTTTAATTTTTATTTCTGTCTTTATTTTCTTATTTTTGTTAGTATCGGGCTTTATGGGCTTTAGGTTAATAAGTCTTTAAGTTTTTCTTAGAATTAGGGTTTTAGCTTTTAGTATAAATAGGCTCTTAAGAATTCTAAACAGTTAGGTTGTTATTTTGAGAATTATGAATGAAAGTCAATTTTGACTATGGAGGTTTTGCGAATCTAATCTAGCTTATTTCTTGTGAGTGAATCCTTTTCTATCCTTCCGCTACGTTAATTGGTATCAGTAGCCTTTAAGTTCCTGCGTGGAAACAACAATGGCCGCCCGTGGCAGAGGCAGAGGTAGAGGAAACCAACAGACTGAGATGGCTGAGATGTGGAGAGCGATTGAAGGCTCTATAGAAGGCTTGCGGCAAGCTTTGCAGCGCCAAGAACCAATGGGAGTTCCAGATGGTGTTCGCAACCAGGAGGTTGGAGATCTCGTGGAGGAAGAAGATCTTGAAGTTCTTGAGGATGTGGATTGCTGGATTGATGTTGATTATGAAAATCTTTTTCATGAAGCTGGAATCGCAGATCAAGCGATAGGAGGTGGATTGGAGATGGATTTGTGCATAGAAGAAGAGTTAGAACCTGTTTATGATAAGTATGATGATGAGGAGGAAGATTCCGATCTCTTTGTTTGTGAAGGAGAACAATCTGATTTTGTTCTTGATGAAGGATTTGTTTGTGAAGGAGAGGATTCTGAATTTGTCATTGATGGAAAAAGATTGGAGAATGATGTTTCAAAACAGGATGTATGAGATTCTGTATGGATGGATAATCATGATATGAATCAGAAGAAGAAGCCAAATAAAAAATACTTTTGCCAGAAAAACACTAAGTATACTTTGCATAAGTTAGCAGCAAAGAAAATTATAAAAGATGGTGGATTTTTGGGCAGCAATGCAAAAGGGAAGCAAAATTCTGTTGATCCATACATCTACAGAAAGTATACTAGGACTTGATGGAAGATGACTACAAGTGAACTCTGGATGTCTACAAGACGACTCGACAGGAGTCGAGTTTTTTTCAACCTGGGGAGAATGATGCAGCGGGTTTTTAATAGTTTTTAATTTAATTTTTATTTCTGTCTTTATTTTCTTATTTTTGTTAGTATCGGGCTTTATGGGCTTTAGGTTAATAAGTCTTTAAGTTTTTCTTAGAATTAGGGTTTTAGCTTTTAGTATAAATAGGCTCTTAAGAATTCTAAACGGTTAGGTTGTTATTTTTGAGAATTATGAATGAAAGTCAATTTTGACTATGGAGGTTTTGCGAAACCCTATTTATCCCTTTCAATCTAACCTAATCTAGCTTATTTCTTGTGAGTGAATCCTTTTCTATCATTCCGCTACCTTAACAAGGAAAAGGAAAAAAGTAAAGATAAGTTTTACAGTAAGAACCTATTTCCCGATTTGATCCAAACTCAGCAAAACGATTCAAAGTGGTATCCCAAACCAGCATTTCTCCATCAAGAATACACCTATACAACATTCCAAAGAAAAATTAAGATAAAGGGCACATCTCACACATATGCACTAGTGCAGAGCATGCATGGAGTCATTGGTTATCTACACCACCTCCCCTTTATTAAAAAACTTTGTATGTTACACCACTGAGAGGAAGCTTCATGCAATACGTAATTGAAACCTATTCTTGAATGCACATAAAATGCTTTATCACAGTTTTCATAAGTGCCTCTTAAGTGATTGTTGATGCAACTTAATCTAATATTGGAAAGCAACAAATAATAGCAGACATATAGCCTTGAAAAGTGCTATACGTGAGCTCAAATTATATTGAGCCCAGTTAACCATTTTCCCTATCTTTTTGCACTATTTTCAATTTAAAGTAATGGCATAAGCACCTTTCAAAAGAATCTTGTACCTCTGCATTGAATATTCATGGTTAAATACATATGTCAATATCTTTTTGTTATTTTGGCCTCTGTAAGTGGTGGTTGAACCCTAATTTCCCTTCTTCATAAAATGAAAATATTAACAGCGAAAGCATGTAGAAAATAATCCAAAATGGTAATACATTCTAGGAACCATGTATTCAGGGTGAAAATCCAATCAGGATATTAGACTACTATTCTTCCACCTATCTTTTTAAATGGGAAAATTAGATCAGAGGAGCACCACAACCGCATGCCATCCACATTAATCATGTACACCATAATTTAGCATAGAACAAGAAATGATGAACAAGAAATCTTGTACCTCATTATTTTTACTTTTTTTTATTTATTTTTACAGGAATATTAGATAATAGGACCCAACCAACTCCATTGCATTGTGTTATTCTGCTAAGAAGAATCGAAAAGGAAAAAATGATTCCCTAAAAGTGGAGAACTAAGGCAGCTTAAGGTACTAGAAAAATCAATTTTGATCTTTCAGAATATGCTTTTTTCACACTCGACTCTAATTGTAGATTGGGAATTATGCTAAGTGTGTATAGAATCTGCATTAAGCAGAAGAGTCACACTCGACTCTTATTGTAGATTGGGAATCATGCTAAGTGTGTAATGTGTATATTATCTGCATTAAGTAGAAGAGTCAACTAGCCACATCAATCTGACTTCTTCTGGAACAGGTAAAATGTGATGTCCTCAGAAAGCACTTATATTTCAGATTCAAAAGTTTATAGAAAGCTTTTAATCAGCTTGTGTCTTACTCTAATTACTTTCTGGATGGAGGCTTGGGCACAACATCATCAATAAAAGACACAAGATTTCATCAATTTTATAATATAGAGATTAACGAAGAAGATTCTAAGACCACTCAAGATCTTCCAAATCCAGACAGATTTTCTCCTGGATAGACCTTGCTCCATCATTTGAATTTCACTTTGAGAGGGGTATTTTAGGTTTTAATTATTTTAAGAATAAATTTATTTATCACTTATCATATGATAATGATGCTAGCATAGATAAATCAAATAACAGTTGGTCCATTATTTAGAAAAAGAAACAAGAAATTGCATGTATGCTAGAATTTATAGCCTCAAAAGCATGAGGAGGGGCAGCCTAAACAGGGTTTTGTTGGAAAGAAAAATAGATTACAAGTGAAATAATACATGTTTTACCTATCAACCAGAATATTTTGTGTGATAGTATTTGACATCCCATGCTCATATTCAGAGTGATTGAGAAAATTCCTGTGAAAAAAGAGTCAACAAAATATATAAAGTTTAAAATGCTTGTGTTTCATTCTTCACATATAACTTTACATAAACAGAAAACCGTTTTTGGGGAAAGAATCGCCATATGAACAAGTATATTCTTTCCTGTTGTCCCTTTTTCCTGTTTTCACACTTTGAGGAAAAGATTTGAATATATGAGACCTTCACTTATAAGTGAAATCTAATTACCAAGAAAGATACACTATTCTTCAGTCATTGTAACTCGAGGTTTTAGATATAAAAAAAAAGGACAAAGTAAAAGAAATTAAAATTGGTGCCAACAAGTATTCCTTGAATGTATACACTTGCCTGGAGTAGTAGTGTATCTCTGCTCCATTTTTGTGGATTTGGATGCGATCTCCATCAAATTTACACTCAACAACTACCTCTTTACCATGAAGCTATGAAAGAGACAAGACTTAAAGATTATCCTCTAATAGAGCTAACTAGTTAAAAAAAATAGAAAAATCATACAAGAGAAATTAATGAATAGAAGCATATAGACTCATCCAATAAAAGAGAATAGAAGCACATAGAAACTATTAAAAGTAACAAGAAACCGCTTGTATTTTGACTTCATGAATAAAATTATAATGAATATTATAACTCCATAAAAGTGTTTAAAATTTTGGGACAGAGCTAAGTTATCACTTCTTCAAAGGCTTAATAGACAATTCGGCCCCTGAATTTGTACGAAATGGACAAAAAAGCCCTTGAACTTCCAAAACTGCCAATTGCACACCTGAAATTGTAAAAAAGGGACAAATTAGCCCTTTTGGACAAAAATTGGTTAAAATTCCTCTAACAATTGGACAGAAATTGGACGAAATTTATCGGAACCATACCAATTTCCGTCCAAAAATAGATAGTTTATGTCCAGTTGTTAACAGAATTTAACCAATTTCAATCCAAAAGGGCTAGTTTGTCCCTTATTTACAAATTCAGGTCTGCAATCGGCAATTTTGGAAGTTCAAGGGCTAATTTGTCCCTTTCTTACAAGTTCAGAGGCCTTGTCTATTAAGCCCTTCTTAAAAAATAAGCCAACTATGCTAAACCAAACCTTTTTCCATGCAGCAGCTGAATCACGAACTCTCATAGCTAGTTGTGGCCTCACTGCCTTTCCAACCTCAATGTCCTGCAAATGAGTAACATTACCCAAAAGAATACATATTATTAATATTTTTAATACATGTCTGACGGTATAACATAATTATGACCATTCCCATGGATTTGAAAATGAAATACATTCCCCATTTAAAATGTCATTTTTGGTAACAAGTGACTCCCTACTTATATACATATTAAAAAGGCATGTTACATGTATACTTATATGATACAAAAGGAGTATGTTAGAAATTATAATAGAAGCCTAGAGCTTTTAGCTATAATATTTTTTTAAAAAATCATTACACCGTTTAGACTTAATCAGTTGTGGCCTATGTGACTGATTGATTCACAACACCAGAAGAAATGGCAGAGAAAAGTAATTTGGAAATAAAAAAATAAATTGGGGAATGAAAATGACAATAACAGGACACAATGAGACAAACAACTCCCGGCTAAACCCCAGTAGCCCTCTTGTCCGTCTACCCTCTTCATCAATCTCTCTGTTCTTCACCGGCCACAATCTCCAACTCTTTACTAATTACCTAAACATGCCATGCCCCAACCAAGGCCTGAGGGACTCATTCTGACTTAGCAGCATAAGAAAAGCCCACCACAAATCAGTAGAGATACCAACTTTGAACTAATACAGGCATTACTCCAGGTAGATTTCTAAATCCCTAATACTCATCATCTTTAAGCTTCAAACCACATCCAATCACCTTAACTCTATGGTCTCTTATAGAAACATAGAAAGATTTACATGTATATGCACAAAACAAATTCTGGCAAGTACAATAGCAAATTCTAAGCTCCTTAACAAGTCTTCACCAGTCACCTTAATGTAACATAAGACTGATTTTCATTCAAAATGCTTGGAAATCTAAGACATTATTCAAGCTCTCTATTGACAGTCCTTGAAAGCTCACCCCACAAAAGCATAAAAAAAATTGTAGTAATGAAAACCAATGTTTAGCCCAAAATCCACTATTATGAGGTGTGAGTGTTGGTCTAAAGATATTAGAATCTATTTTCATTCAGTAGAAGAAATGTAACAAAGAAAAGTGAATGGAAAGTGACAAAATCAGCAAGACTTTTAGCAATGCACACGAATCAAGACAACAACCAAAATAAATGCTAGTAACATTTAAATTTACTCCATTACAAAAGGGCAAAGATTCATCTTAATTGAAGGTTTCCGAAGCCTTCAAGGTAATTTTGGGCTTTAGTAGGCTGATGTTTCTTGAAGCAAGAGAGACAGATGTGTGTGTTTGGGTGTGGCGAGGGGTGCCTTCTTATAGTTTCCCCGGAAATTACAGCTTTGAAACAGGAAAATCTAAATGGGGAAGGGAAAAACAAAGAAAAGAATGACAACAACAACAACAACAGCAGGGAAACTGAAATGAAGAGTCATTGTTGTATAACAATTCAAATGCTGTTTCAAATGCATCTTATTTTCCCTAAATGTTTTGAGCTCATATCATATATGAATGAAGGAAACTGCATTCATAAAATCTAAAATCAAATAAATAAAATGAGTGAAAGAAACTACATGATAAGAAAGGAGACAGATAGAGTAGACCATGTCACAAAGACATTTTCAAAGAGAAAGAAAGTGCAAGACAATTATTCAATATTTATAACTTCCACTACAATAATGAACATGCATTTTCAAAACAAATCTAAGATGAAATCATTAGAAGACTAAAGAACAAATACAAATGGTTGCTTAATCATCTCCAACAAAGGGTTCGCTGCTTAGTGGTCTTTAGTCCCAATCAATGAGGTATGAGTACTAAAACAAAATGACTAATGCCAGATCATGATATGACTTGTTTCAAATTTGAAACTCTTCCAAAGCTAAAACAGTACGCCAACAAAAATTTAAAATGCAATTATAGATTGATATATCTTAACAAAAAAAAAGAAGAAAATTTTAAATTAGAGACTTAAAAAGCAGTTTCTAATTTTGTATAAAATTTCTGCCTGATTGCAAGTGTTAGTTCAAAGAAATTTAGAGAGTTGCTTCATGAAGCATAACACACCTGACGCTTATGACGTTGACTACGATCCCTTAACTTTTCACAAACCAATTTTAAGTCACATGTGACGTTAAACAAGTCCTCAGCATCTGGGTGGAATTCATGAAATATGCTTTTCTCGCTAATTCCCAACTTGAGATCTGCAAGAAAATTAAGATAAAGATCAAAGCTTCCACAATGGATGAAACTTTCATGATGAAAGATGCTTATAGATCGTACCTTTTAGAATTATCATGATAATCCATTTCATTTCCTGTGCATTTGTCTTATTAATTAAGGTGGAAAGGATTTCAGTCTTCTCAGCCCTGATGTCAAGAATGTTGAAGATAGAATAAGATATTGCATCCACTCACAACATTTTCTCATTTAGTTACTATTACCTTTTTGAAGATAGAATAAGATATTGCATCCATTCACAACATTTTCCCATTTAGTTACTATTAACTTTTTTCTACTTCCCTTTTTGCCTCTGGAAGCAAAAAAAGTCATTTGGCTACCAAAACAAACCAGTTTAAGCCCTATAATATTTCATGAATTCAAAATGTTTACCAAAAGGAAGATCAGAAGCAACAAACATAAGTTCCAAATCGTTAGCCCCAGTTTTATTCATCAAGCTTTTCCACTTTTAAGAAAAAGCGGGAAAAAAGTGTCCTGGGACAAATTTAAATATTATGATGATAATAATGGTATCTTACAAATTTTATATTTTTCCTTCTCTAAATGACTACAGAATAAGACAAAAGTTGAGTGATTTTACTTTCAGGTGAAACAAATAAACTTGAATATAGCATATGCTACATTTGACCAAAGATTTAATCAATAAAGCTTCCTAGGAACCTCTGAAGAAGTAAAAGCCCAACAGCACAGCGAGGGATAAAATTGAATTATAATTATAAATTGGGTAAATGAATCAAAATAGAATCACCTGTTTTCAGCTGAAGCCAAGCGATCAAGCAAGTCATTCAATTCCTTGACAGTGAGCCCACCAGAAGCTGTTCCCTGGCGACGCTGTAGGACCTCAGTGGCGACAAGAGCGAAGTTTCCGGCATTGGCGCCGGTGTTAGCGCCACCCTTGCGCCAATTGATAAGGCGGAGAGCGTCTTGAGAGTCCCTTGACATGCCGAGAGCGTCGATGAGGCAGATAGCGAGGACCGACTCTTTGAAGCCGTAAGTGCCACGCTCTCTGTCCAGCGACGGAAGGATGAGCCTCATGGCGCTGAAGTAGTCGGAAGGCTTGCAAAAGGTGTCGAGGAATTTTCGAAACTTAGACCGCTTCTTGGCTGACGTTTTGCTTTTCTGGATCCACGTGAAGAGGCTCACCACCACGCTGAATTTCACTTCCTCCGTCATTCTTGCAATCTTTTCTCTCTTGAGGCTTCTGTTTTAGTATTTCTACTTTTCAAAACTAGAAGAAACGGAAATCACCGCTTCGGTTGTTGTGTTTGATTCAATAGCTTGATGAGGAAGGAGTAGCAAAGCCAGGCCTTTTCCCTTTTTTTTCGCCGTTTTTTTTATAATAATTTCTTTTTCGCCATTAGTGACCGAGAGAGGAAATGAACCCGAATTTTTTTTTTTTATATTTATAAGTTAATCTTATTCGATTGTGTTATCCCATTATGGGGTAAAATTCTTCCAATAATCGTTTTCTCCATTCACAAAACTCAAACTCGAGACCTTGCTTAAGGGAACAAGTATCAAACTACTTGAACCAACCACTTGTTGGTGACCCGAATTGAAATTAATTATTTAAATGATAAAAACTAAAATTGTAAAATAAATTAGCAAACATTGTTATAATTTTAATCCAATTTTACCACATTAAATCTCAAGATATTTATTGCTATTTTTTGTCTTTAAATTTGATTGAAACTATACCCTAACTATTTAAATGTTTATAGTTTATAATATAGTTCATATAAAAAAGCAATGCCAATTAATATTTCAATTAATATAATCTATTGGAATTGATAAATAAAATGAATTATAAGTATAATATAACTTAAGAAAAGAAAACCTCAAATGGATAATAAATTATAATATAACTTAGGAAAAGATAAACTAGAAAACCTCTGTTTGTCCAAATCATTATAAATATAATTAGATAGATAATATATATATTATATATTATTTTTAGTTATTAGGGAAATTACTAAAAGGTCAAATTGAGGATTAATGTTGTGTCATGCAGCTTTATTAGAGCTTTATGACTCCGGTATGACAAGAATGGATTGTATTGGGAGAAGTGATTTAAAATTCGAATTGGTATGCCGAATTCAGGCCGGGCAGGTCCAGTGCGGGGAGTGGGCAAGCAGCTAACTTCTTAAGAACTTTATCTACCAAATGACTGTAGGTCCCTTGGGTAACCCTTTCATGTATAATCGGCACCCCTAAGTAGGTGTCTTCCCCAACTTTTTATTATGATGAGAGAACTTTGAACATGTTCTGTGAGGTCTCAGGGGAGAAAGTGAGTCTATCCAAATCGAGGGCGGGTTTAGGAGCGAAAGCCTTTTCTTCCGGTCTGTGTTCAACTGATTCAAAGGTAATACTTTCAACTTTCAAAGTTAGTTCCGAGACAGAGGATATCCCAAGGTTTATAAAAGATTTTAGTCACCTGAAAATTGAGAAAGACCAAAAAGAGGCAAAAGGAGGCACTGCATTAATCCTCAATTTGGCCTTTAAGTAATTTCCAGAGTCACTAAAAATAATATATAGTATATATATGAAGTGGTGTGTGAGTATAATGGATTGTTCTCTGACTTTTTCTTCTTCTGTTTTACCCTCTTCCCTAGTTTGCTCTAGTGGGAGTCCTTCCTTGTCATGGTACAAGATTTCTTCCCCAGGATCAATACAATTTTTGGAGGATTTGTTTTTGCAACTACCAGATAATGAACTTCCTTTTGAATTTCAAATTCAAAACTGGACGGTTCATCAGGGCTACTATATTAGATAGATATATATATATATATATATATATATATAAATTAATACTAATTGTTCCCTCAAAACAAAATAAATACTAGATGTATAGTAATTAATACATAATCAAAATTAAAAATCATCCACAACTACTAAGTAATGCCACATATTCAACAGCACAAATATATATATATATTTGTTGCACTAATCCATTCGTCCTCCATTTCTCTTTTGTTCTTTTTCTTCAAATACAATGACATCCCATATCCCAACAACCATTTCATATTACCTGTAAATCAAATGACATATGATAATCAATATTTAATATTTTATAAACAAAAAAAGGTCTTGTAAGTAGTTAAGATATGAAGTGGTGTGTGAGTATAATGGATTGTTCTCTGACTTTTTCTTCTTTTGTTTTACCCTCTTCCCTAGTTTGCTCTAGTGGGAGTCCTCCCTTGTCATGGTGATTGAGCCAAAAATAACCCTATTTTTATGTCTATTTTACTATGTTTTTGGATCTATTTATGCTTAATTATATGCTATTTTGATGATAATTGTGTTTTAAGTTCTTAAGTGATGTGAAATTGAGAAATTGTTATTTTTCACCTCTTTTGGAGCTATTTTGATGACTTTTTACACAGATTTTAGCAAAGCAATTTTGAGCATAGATTTGGAGATTCGAAGTTCGTGTTTGAAGACTTATTGAAGACTAAATTGGAGATTTGAAGACTTTGAAGAATTATTTCAAGAAGCAAGGATTGAAGATTGGAGCTTTAATTGAAGACAAGCCATGGATAAGTTCTCAAGCTTTGGTATTTATGGATAATTTATGTGGGAAAATACTCAGCCCATATAAAATATTAATTGGAATTAAAATCCCAATTAATGACTCCTAAATCCAAGGAAATATCCAAATCTCGTAGATTCCCGATTCTAGTCCTAACAGGATTAGGATTCAGACGCAGTTTTGGTAGAAAAATCATAACTCTCTGCTCAGACCTCCGATTGAAGCCCATGAGTACTCGTTGGAAAGCTGACTCCGAGATCTACAACTTTCTTTTGAAGTTCAAGACCCATTTCTGTCATCCTCACGCCCAAAAATGCCGTCGAAGTCACTGCACGAATTCAACAAAAATTCAGGATCCTATTTTGACTTGGATTCTACTCTAGGAAGACTTTTAATTTAACTAGGAGTCCAAGTTAGACCCTTAAACCGTCCTAGACTTCTTTCCAAGTTAGGATTGGAATTCCTAGGGTTATTTCCACTATAAATAGGCACCTTAGGTTTAGGTTTTTAGAATATACACACATACAAGTAGATCTAGAAATTATTTTGTAGAATTGTTGAAGTTTTGGAGGACAAAAGCCCTAGTGCCGCCGCCCCCCTCTTCTTCCATCCATAAGATAAGTTTTTCTTCTTATTCTTTGGATGCTCACTCAATTTATGAGTGAGTAATCCTTTTCTTTACTCCAATGTAGAATTTAATTGATCTATTGACATATATATTGGTGAGATTTTGTGCTTATATATGATAATTGTTAGAGTATTCTTTTGATCTCTGTTTTAATTTTATGTTGCTTGTTTTGATTGATTGAGCCGGCACTTTCATGATAAATTAAGTTAGCATTAGCTAGATCAAGTCGAGGATTGACGTTCCGGCTTGGTTGTTTGTAGCAATTGGGGGAGGACGGAAGTCCCTTCCAAGGGAGATAAGGAACTTGGAGTGAGAAATTGCTCTTTGTGCTTGTATAAATTACTAGTTCTTAATGCTTTGATCCCTAGCAAATCTTTAAGGCTTGACGGCTAATTGATTAGTTAGGAGAAAAGGGGTATTTAAGCTTTGACGAGTAATTTTACCTAATTAAGGTGATTTAGGATTTAATTCCGACAAGCTATTCTATGATTTCATAATTATTAGATATCAATGATCCATGTTATAATTGTCAAGAGGGATATTAATTCTATAACTATCCAAAAATAAAAGGCTATGGCGGTTTAGAGGAAGAATTGGACTTAGTCAAACAAGGCCCAATCCAATTGTCTTCTAAACATAAATGATCGGTCGTCAGCAATCATAAAAATAATCCCCACAAAACCTAACTAAGTAGATAGGGCAAGTATGGCCGAATCCCACAGAGAAGGGGAATAGACTTTATCCAAGATTAACTTTTACTAAAAATTCCTTAAGAGTTTTGTTTAGAAACAGGGGATTAAAACTAACAATTAAAATTAACTAAGAAAGCAATCAAGAAAATTAAAGAAAACAATAAATCAGAAAGCAGTGAATAAATTAAGAAAACCTTCCAACATAGAATTAATATCCCCCTTAACAACCTATAACATGGATCATTGATATCTAATAATTATG
>AWUE01012678.1:0-24210 GCA_001974825.2 Corchorus olitorius
TTCTTGAATTCTTTTTAATTATTTTGATACTCAGTCACACCAATCTAAATTCCTAATGAAATTATAAGTTAAGCTAACATGAATTTAGCCTTCACACCTTCAGTTAGTTTCTCACCATTTCCTTTTCCTGAAGCCCCTTTTTGTAATTGTAAGAGTTTTTAACCAATTGAATGTGAAAGCATTTATTGACCATCAAATCATGTATTATTTATTTATTAAGAAGGCCCTCAATTAGTTTCTCACAATTCATTTGGGTCTTTTGCCACTTTGAAGACTCATTTGCCTACTTTGTGTCCTCCTTTGTTCTTCCTAATTTCGCTATTTCTGTAATTTTATGTGTAAAACCCATTAAAGTTTTCAGACTAATTGGTTTTGTTTTAATTTAATGATTTTCTTTCAAAAAATAAAAACGTCTCTCATCTTTCTCGAACTATAGTGATAAAAAGAATTTAATTAGATTTATGAGAAAGAAGATATTTTAAGTAGCAAAGGTTAATGCCCGAGAATAAGAAATGGATTATAAGTTACGATTTTATCAACAAAAAATGAATTTTACAGCTATAAAACTCAACCACCATTATTAATAAGTTATATATATAGAAAATTGAGATCCATTTAAATGGCAAACTACTTCACAAATACACAAAATACTAATAAAATTTCAAATTTTTGAAACGAAATCCTTTCTATATTCAAACAATAATAACAAAATCTATAACAAAGAATGTCCGATACACCAGCGTGGACTGATCAACTTGTATTATAGTAACGTCAGCTTGATATAGCTTTAAAGATTCTTTTGTTTAGTATTTTATATCCGAGATATATATATTCAAATTGCTATGATATAATATTCTTGATAATAACTTTTTTTTTAATTCAAATCTTAAATTATTAGCGTTTTATCTTTCTTGCAAGGACCTATCAAAATAAACTTAATGCAAAGATTGAAGAAAAAAGAATTCAGCTTTGATAGTAACTACAAGTGGAAACTGGAAAGATATATAGATCCGTGTTGAAATTAGTTTTTTTTTTTTTTTTTTTCACTTTGATTTTGATTTTGTCCTTATCGACATTTATTAATTGAATAAGACATTAATAATATTTATTATTTTACAAAAAAAAAAACCCAAACAGAGGAAAGAAATAAAAATTGGATGGCAACTTATAATCGGTCAATTTCTTTAAATACAGTATACATAGTATAGTAAGATTATATAGAAATATAATTTTAAAGGGACGGATAGATCACAGAGCAATGGAGATTAATTAGCTTTTCCTCTCTCCTGTTTTCCTTGCACCTAACTTATTGAACCAACGAGGAAAAAGTAGCTGTCATAAATGCCAGCAAACAGTTAAGAGAAGCTGCAAAAGTTTCTGTTTCATTCTCATTCATGCTCTACAGTTTTCTGTATTTACATTGAATTTCTATGGCCATAATGCCCTGCATACTTCAACCCCAGACACCCATATGAACAACTTGTAGATTTGATGAATTAAATGGCAGTGAATTCTGTTTAATAATCCTATGATATATACAAATCAATTATGTTCTGTATATCTACAATCTTACTTCTACGACATCACCATCTTTGAGCTCTGTGTTAGGCAACACCAGTTGACCATTAACTACAACCAGCTTTCCATCAAGTCCTGCTCTTCTTGCGGCATCTGCAGCAGTGCTGCCGCTTCTCAATCTCATTATATCACCATGGGGCCAACATATTATGACAACTTCCCCAAGCACAACAGAGTCAGGGTTGATACTGGATTTTGCACCATCATCTTCTCTTCCAAAGCTTGATTCTGAACGTAGTTGCTCTTCCCACTGAAGCATTGTCCTCAACAGACGGACCTGTTTAATCTCAAGTTAAAACTTGGTACATCTCATTAGAAGTCAACTGTTACAAAAAAATCATTACTAATTTTAAAGATGAGAGGGTGCACATTCAAATGAATATGAGGTACACTGTGGATCAAAAGGTTGCCGATACTTAACAAGACAGCACCTTAGAATCATGGTAGTAAAGAAATAAACATGTATGTTTACTTGAGTACAGTTCACCACGATGGATACCTTATAGTGTTTAGGTTCATGCTCACAAAATAAATGAATACTCTGTCTTAAGAAAAAAAATCCTAGGAACTCTTATTAACACCTTGTACAGATCTCAAAAACCACTTCCATATATACTGATGCTGTAAAGGCAAAGGTTAACCAGAAAAGAGAATAATTCTGTCAACGGTGTTGTGCCGTTTTTAGTCTTTTCCTTCTTTTCTATGTACCGACAAAAGCAACAGGTATTAAATTATTTATAATAATTGTTCAAAGCAGAGTAAGTTTCATAGAATTAAGAAAACAAGTGAATGCAGGTTTCCACATTTTGCATGTTAAAAAGTTATACTCAGATGACCAATCTTTCATGAATAATATAAGTATCAAGAATGAAAGCTGCATATTTCTGATAGTTTTACTTAAATTTTTTAGTTTAAATATGTTGCTTTTATCCATCAACAAATAGAAAGCTATTTAAATAATCATCCAATTTTCATAATTTGACTTATGTCATGTACTAGCTAAAAGGAAGTATTATCATGCAATATTTGAAACGGAAATATGAATCCAAGAGTGGAATGAAATACTTCCAACAAAATTAAACAGAATACTTGCAACCAGCTAAGAGAATAAAAATGCCTCCTTTAACAATGACATAGAGATTATGGCCAAAAAAAAAAAAAAAACAAGGACATAGAGATGGTAAGAGTATTGCAACCAGACCTTGCGGTTTATGCTAGCTTCGATTGAATTGGATGCAACATATGTTAAGCTGGGTGTGGTAGCAATAGATTCAACTGGTTTGCCTTCAAAAACAGCAGACATAACAGCCCAATATTCAGATTCTTCTTGCTCTGTCAAATCAATTACTTGGATGAAAGTTGGCAAAAGGCGTTCGAATTGGTCTTGCTGCACGGAAATATTTTATCGAGATAATTAACAGAAGTCTTCTCACAATAACCAATGATTATGACTAATACAGGTTCGACAGCCACAATAGTTGCTGGAAGACGCAAAAGCTCAGTGATGCATAGAAAGTCCGTGAACAGCTTATTAAATATGCTTATTTTTAAAAAGACACAGATAATAACAAGATATGGGACATGCATTATTTTTTAATACACATGATAGAACCTTTATTACTCAAATGATTACCCAAACAACAGATTTTTTACATTCACAGAGTATCCTCATTTTAAAATTTAAGAGTTTTATTACAAGTGCGTCATCTAAAAACACCCTAATTATCACCATAGAGTTGAAAACATTGAAATGCCACTACAAAGTTCATTCTAAATGTACCTTGTGGTATATACCATCTCGACAAAGTGTATATCTCTCTAAGCAAGTACACCAATCCCCATGTCCCGGTTCACACCACCACTCATCTGAAACCTGGAAAGACGAGTTGACAGCAAAGCAAGTTAGTAATTTTAAAGCTAACAACAAATTCTCCTCAATTTTGTTGGTGATACTTTCACAAGGTGTAAGCATATCAAGCTCCAGGCATTTTGAAGATTTTCAGTCTTAAAGTACAATGATGTGCATTAAGTCTGAAATGTTGCTTCATCATTTAAAACTACATTATTTTCAATATAACAACAAGCTTTTAAGTTTTCCTTTAACAATAGCAGAACATTTCAAAATATTCTGACCAAAGTAATTCTTCTAGATGATAGAAATAGCATTAGACAGTTTGTTAAGCATTTTCAGAAGTTACTTCCTTTTATTTTTCTTTAATTAATCTCCAGCCGTCCTTTGTTGGAACCTACATGGTGATATATGGGGTCCATCCAGCAACATTTAGCTGAAGATTATAGCCCTACCAGTGGGACGTAGCAGACTGAACAATCAAGATTATATATGAAAGCAAACGCAAATCACCTTTTTGAATAACCTTGCATAAGCTTCCCATCTCTTTATTTGGAAAGAAGACCTTCTGTCAGCTACTGCTTCAGAAGCTGCCAAACCAAAGCTCACAGCAACAAGCAACTCTTTCCCCTCCTTATCTACTCTGCAAATGGAAATATTTTCACCAGTTGTGAATATGAATACTATATGGTAAAGCATGAACATTAGGTATAGAGTTCTAACATGCCTGATTATAACAGCAGCAAGTAGGTTACTTCCTTCCACTCTAAGGACTGGATGTCCCACTTTCAGGGATCTATACTTCTGAAAGGATTCGTCGTCCATTGAATTTTGACCATCCGGATCTTTGGAATAATAGGACGATTCTTCTATTTCAGATTCATCCAAGCTGATTTCTGATGGTAAGTCATTTCCAGTTTCTTTATAAAGCCAGTGGGCAGCAAGTCCATGTTCAGCATATTCATGCATTCTCTGAAAAAATTATTAGCAGTGCTATTAACTTAGTATCTACCCAACTCAACGTGAAACAAATATAGAGAAGACTGAAACCTGTGTTCTAATCTGAACTTCCAAAGGTGAGGCATCGGGACCTTGTACTGCAGTGTGCAGAGACTGCAATTGAAAACGGAAAGTTCATGTCTAAATTGTGACACAAGACATAAGCAGGAAATATACGTTTCTTCATGCTTGGATCATATAGCGTATCACTTAGTGGTTGTCATCCAATACAGATATTTGGCAATCCTGTATTTGCCCTTTGCAGTTTCTGATTAGTCATTACAAATTAGCATATAATAAAAGCATATCAGTCATTCTTTTCTGACCTGAATTATGATAATCAATAGAAAGAGAAGAAAATGCGTATTTGTTTGTTTCACCATCAAATTTTGTGGTCTTTACATGTACAATTATGCACAGAATTGTCACTTGTATGCCATTTCCATCGATTTAAAAGGATGTCTTCAAGTAGTATAGAGATCATTACAATTGTCTTAACATCCTACTCAGAGCTACTTGCACAATATATGTTGAACTTACATAGCACATCGATGTTGAATGATAGATAGCCTGGTTTAACTGGTTCTGACCTTAGGTACCACTTTTACATTAACCATGGACCAATGACTCAAGGACAATTTTTATTGAACTTCCCAACCCAGCCTAACCCTTGTGGAAATTAATATCTGCCCAATTTACCCTTCATGCATCAGGACGCACAGTCATAACTTGAAATTCATAAGGAGCCACAATGCAGTACAGTCTGAATCTTTCTTAAACTTTTCCATTGGATTACTGGCACCAAATCTATGTTATAGATCATCAAGAAGCTGCCTTCCAAATGTTCTTAACCTCACTTTACAAAATATATTTCATAAAATGGGCTTGCTTCTGACATACTATTTTCTAGCTATATTCCAGTGGGGAAGAAGCAAAGGAAGAAATTTGTTACATATATTATCTATGCATCATATATGTAGAATGTTATATGCAGATACAACCTTATGTAGTTATGTCTGCATAATGAGAACTGTTGAGCTATTTATTTTAAAAGTGACCAACTAATTGCAAAAGATTACCTGATAGCCGCTGGGCTTTGGATTAACAATGTAATCATCAAATTCACCATCAATGGGAGTCCAAAGCCTGCAGAGAAAGAAGACAGAAGTGATCAGCTGTAATTTTATCTCAAAAAAAAAAAAAAAAATCAGCATGGTTGAGAAGTACAGCTTTCTTTGATGAATTTTGGCAAAAATTATAAATTATGCATTGCAATTACTTACAGTAAACATGAAACTAGGGTGTAAGAACTTATCCACATGCAGAAGACAATTAAAAAAAGATAAAAGTACTACTTCATTTCCTGTACAATACTTACTTTTTTCTGAAGAAAGAGTGTCACAACACAATTAACTAAAAGTAATTCCACCAAACTGTGCTAATGATTGGAAAGATATTCTATAGACAAAGGCAGAAGAAGTACTTTGAAATACCTGTGTACAATGTTGAGAAGATTATAGCAACATTGAACTGCAGATCCATGTAAGGTTCCATTCTTGTCTCCAACAACTACCCTTAATGCACGCGCATCATATATCTTATTGATGCCAACATCTTTTCTTTTCATCTACAGCAAGAAGAAGGCACAACTTTCACTACTTGACAGAAGATTGAAAAAAGCCTTCGAAACCAAAGCTAAGGTGAGATTGCTAGCTCAGCTCTAACCAAAAGCTTTTAGAATCACATCAAATCTAACTGGCAATACATTCTTTCAGAGGCCAAGTAAAAATGCTACAAGTTGATATGGGTTAAACACACCTAGGAATTAAAACCATTGTTGACACTTCCATGTTTCTTCAAAATGTTTAGGGGAATTAACTCTACTATGATATCATTAAAACCTGTAGCTGCTATCCATCTTACAAAATTATCACATTAGTACACCAACATTCATAATGCTGCAAAGCAAAAGGGCTGTGTCTACATTTGGCTCTAACGACACAGACATTTATCCTATTTTACATGGAAGAACTAAAGCATCCAAAAAGATTTAAAATTGGTATCAGTACCTTGCTGTAGATACTATACAAACTTTTTAACCGGCTGGATAGTGTAACCTCCATCCCTGGAATATAACTGCATAGCAATAAGGTATAAGAAAGCAGCCCACAAGATATGACCAAATTGACAATAGATGCTCTTACAATCCCCGCAAAAAAAAATGTTTTTATTAGAAACACACAGCAGAAACTGATTATAAGAAGAGAAAAACATACGAAATTGATATAAACAACTCCTTCTCAAGTGCCTCCTCACAAACTACAAGAGATGCCAAAGCGATTCCTGCATCCTGCACAACCTTTGGTTTTGGTTCAGTCTCTGAACTTTCTCCAAGCTTATTAAGAAAGTCAGTCCTTTTTCTCCTATCCAATAAGATGTCAAAAGGGACAACTGCTTCTAGAAGATCCTGCAAACATAAACAGAGGAACTAATGACTTAAAAACAACTTGCCTTTTCATATTAATCACTGTATTCCAACCAATACCGAGAAACATTTTTCTTCTTCAGTTTATAGCCATTCGGGCATGCACGCAGATGTGCATATATATTGCCAAAAGTATTATCATGTACATTGAAAAGCCACAATTAAATTTAAGGCAATTGAATGCATCCAAATAGAGAAAATATAGACTGTCTAGTCCTTGTTAAAAGGAAACTTTTGTCCAAGCTAATCTAGTGCCATACAATTATAGGAGTCGTCGACTGTAGATCCTCCTTCTGTTACCACCCGCCCTTTTATTTTTGGATTTTTTCCATTGGTTATTATATTAATTCATTATGAAAAAAGCAATACAGTCAGCGAGAGCAATCTTTTGCAAAATATCCACCAAACAACAAGAAAGGAATTTGGCAACAACAAGTAACTACAGATTATAACCATCACATTGAATTAGACATGCCAAGTTTGGATAGTAATTCATGTCAACTTAGTTGAAGCTAACTCTATTGGTGAGTACTTAGTCTGCACTCATATAAAATTAAAAGGTAAATGAGATGTCATTGAAGATAATGTATAAAAGGTGCTCAATGACAAGGTATACTAATTTGACGTATTTCTGAGGTTCACTCAATCGAAAACAGGTTATATGAACGAAAGCTTAAAAACCTCAGTACCTCAAAATTTTCTTCCTTTTTTTTCCCCTTATCATTTTCTGGTAGGAAGACAGCATATATTACTATATTAGTGTTGTGTAAGTTTACAATATTGACATGTAGTCCTTGAAGCTGGAAATATAATAATACATCAAAGCAACCGTCAACTGATCATAGAGAATATATGGAGCATATAAATGCAGCACAGTCTATTCTATATATATATACTTTACCTTTATGCTAGTAATATCTTCATTATTGATGAAAGCTTCACCATCACGAGCTGAATCATTTTCCTCTATAGTGGACCAGCCAGCTTTCGCAGATATTCTCCTAGGATATGCTCCTCTATTGCTGGTGCTCCACATTGAAGCCAGATCAGCCCGCAACTTCCTAAAAATTTGAGGCTGCAGTCCATTGTTCAAAAAATTTGAAAGAGATGTGGTTACTTTGACTTGATATGCAGCAGGAATGCTTCATATTAGGAGTTAGAAGCTATAATATCTCCAGATAAATGATTTAAGTCAAGACATTCATTATGACAAGAATATGGTCTATTGGTTTCCATACAGATGAAGCTTGTTATTTTCTTTCTTCTTTACCATTGGCCATCTATATCATGCTATAGGCAACATCGACATTAATAAATGACCAATTCATCCAAAATGTGCAATGCTGCATGCACCTAAAACTCTAAGTTATGGAGTCCAGCACCTAGCTGAAAGTTAGTTTTTCTGACGGAAAGCTATCAATAAACTTGCAGCCATAGTTTCATTTCATAGAGCTCTGTCGAATTATTTCCATAGAATCCATCAAACTGTTTAAGTGTGAGTACACCCAGGTTTGAAGTATGCACTCCACTTAAAATGTTATTCTTTTTTATTTTGCTGTGCATAAAAAGAGAAATATATTCCTAATCGAAAGATGACTCAGTTTAACCATGCTTATAACATGTCCCAATTTCTGCAAGGTTATCAGCTTTCCTGAACAGTAATTTTTCTTTTTAACAAGAAAGAGAGCTATGGTTTGGTGATTACATCTATGATACCAAGAGATGCCCTAATACCATGTTAAGCATCTAACCTATATATGTAGCAAAAAAGCATCTAACCTGAATGCAACTGGCAATAGGTCAAAAGCCTAACTTGAAAGGATGAAGTAACCCCTAACTTAACCGCTGTGGGACACTAGAACATCAGCATAGCATTAGCAAACAGAATTGATGAAAGGTTCCTAGAAGTTTGCACTAAACAGACTCAAGAAAACACTGTGAATAGTGTACAAGATAAGGACCATATCTGCAACATAAATGTATCAACACAGCAAATATTACCAATGATATCAACGCTCCAACAACATATGTGTGACATAAAATCATCAAGTACAAGGATTCCAATGATATCGTGATAATATCCAAGGACTCAAAATGACTCCCATACCTGAAGAACGGCAAAGCATAGATCCTCCATTTCTGCTTTCACTGCCCATAGACCTAATCTGGAAGCTAGGGAACACCAAACAAGCAAGGTTTCTTGTGCGACAGCTTGAGCCTTTGCTAGTGGCAGGGCATAACTGTACAGTATGACGACACCTATGAGTGCAAATCATACAACAATAACATAAAAAATGAACCTTATATCAACCATAGATATCAAGAGTTATCTCAAACCTGCAGGTACTGCTGTGATCTCTCTTTATAAATATTCAAAGGAGAAGGTGAAATAAATTTTTCTAAAATAAATGATTCTAAAAGGTTAACATTCAAAAGTTTTATAATATCATTAATTTCTTTTCTGTTCAATGAATAAGTTTATTGAGGCATACAGAGGAGGTCCAAGGGGGACAAAGGATTTAAAGTTTGACCTTAACCCACAGGATTTAAACTGCTAGGCAAGGACTGAGTTGTTTGTTAAATAAATTAGTTAAAGGAACAACAAAAGGAAATCTGTAGGATATTTAATCTAATAGATAATAATTAAGTTACATGGTTCTCATATTGTGAAGACGGTCTGCCAGCTTGATAAGTACCACACGTGGATCATCTACCATCCCCAAGAGCATGACTCGCAAATTATTTGCCTAAGAAAAAAAAAAGTAGTGAATCAGAAACGATTGCTTTAGACTAAAACAGCATTAAACATAACCTAATTAAATTCATATGTATCTATCAAGTGTCACCCTATATTCAAGTTTTCTACCGAGCTAATCCCCTTCAGCGCATTCCATTCTCATCACCCATATGCATCAAGATAAATTATCGAAAAGAACTCTGAATGAACACGTAGAGTGCATTGAAACACTGAACGCCCTACTTCCTTAGGGATAGAGATCCTTGAAATTGCCTCTAAGACCCTTAGATTATAAATAAATAAATATATATATATTATGACTAGAATTCCTGCAATATCTGTTCTCAATGACTTTTGCTTTCTATATCCCTAATATGTATTAAAAACTGCTTCATGTCCAATCATTCTATGTGTGGAAAACCATAGTGATTTAAAGCTTCACTGCATGTGTCAGAAAATGCACTGAAAAATGTTATAATCAACCTCCGAAGAACATTCACTGACAACAAATGACAAAAAAAAAAAATACATCAGATAAACAATTTAATCATATGCTCAAAGGAAATATGTATTAGCTTACCATAATTTGTAATCATACAAATATGAATTTTCACCTAGCGTTCAAGCTTACGGTATATATATATTCTAAATTCAATCATCCAAGTTATATTATATTTTGTAGTAACAATTCCATAATCATCTACCTCTTCATGACTGAGGGTACCCTGGTTCACATTTATCCTGCGATGTCGCCGAAGAAGCTGCAAAACACTATACTAGTTCAATACCATCACAACATATTAAAAAGACAAGCATATGATGACGAATCATGAAAATATAATAATACATGGGCATTGTGGTAGTGCTAACACAGGAAACAACACTTAGCAAGACGGAGAAACAATTAGAAGAGAGGACAATACTTCTTAATTTGAACTTTCTACTTTGAACAGCAACACCATTATTGCTTTCCTATCATTGCTTGGCTTGGTCACTCACATGTTTGTATTAACAATTAAAACACCATAGTGCATACAGTATTAGAAGTAAACCACTTTCTGCCTTTTGTAATAGTAAATTAAGTAAATGGAGAAATTGCTTCAAAGAGCTATGTAATAAGTAATACCTTGATAATTATCAGATCTTTCAAATTGAAAACAAAAATTTGGAGGAAGATAGACATGCTATATGCTTCTTTTTTAGCTATTATCAGAGTGAAAGAGTTGAACTATATTCCTTGAAAGTTCTCAAAAATACCATCTCCAACTCCACAAATTAAAATACTTTTCCAACAATTCATTCTCCAATGCAAAATGACTAGTAACTACCTAGTTGCTGGAACCTTCCATGTTAATAAAAGACATTATTATTACTATTAAACAAGATATACAGTAGAGTAGTACCATCAATCTGCCACTTAATATTCTTTACTTCTTCCTTTTCTTTCTACTGTAGTTTTTAAAAACAAAAAACATTGTCTGAAAAATGATAATGGACTACACAACTCAGATCAGTTCTTCCCCAGACCCTGCACCCTACCACCATAGGAAGAAGTTGAACAATAAAGCATACTTATGAAAGGGATGAGACAACGGTTGTATAAAATGCTAGTAATCTGTTAGCTTACAGATTTTCATAAAAACAAAAACAAAAGCAGATAAATGATGATAAGCGGACAAAGACAACCCATAAAAATGAAGGCTTTACCTGATTTATATAACTTAGTCTGGAGACACCAGCTACTAATTTTGCCACATCATCACCAAACTCTGCCTCTATGCTGAGCAAACTTTCACATGCATCATCAATGACATCATGTAGTATCCCAGCCACAACAGTGTCAACAGCCTATTACAAACCTTATAATCTTAGTTAAGACGTTAACTGCTTAAAGCATGCTCACGAGAAACAGTGGCACTTGCCAAAGACACTTTTTTTTCTAAACACTTTCCAAAGAAATAGTACAATAAACTCAACTTAATGTTATCAGAAATGAAAGTGTAAACCAAGTTCAGAACATCAAGGATTGAATTCAGTTATCTGTTTATCCTTTTAATCATTGTTATCAAACAAGCTAACTGGATTATTACCATCTCAGAATCAAAATGATTTTAGTTACCATCTAAAAAAAAAAAGGCTAATTCTTTCACCATATGATGTTTCACTTTCTAAAAAGCATAACAATGAATCTTGAACCTATATTCTATCAAAGTAGCTCCCTAACTTTTTCCTGAAAGAGAACAGTAGCCATATCATATCGGTCTACAACCAAAGAGACGGAGCAACAAAGTAATACACTAGGGTGATATAGGATCAAACAGTATGATATAGCCGAAGGAATCCCTTATCACTAGAAACAGCAAGAGCGATGCATAACTGATATTTCTACTTATTAATTTAAACAGCAGCTGCCACTGCTTTATTATACAGTCTATTTCTAAAGAGGGATAGACAGATAAACAGATTAGAAACATAAGTATACACAATGATGCGAACTTGCACAAAATGCACGTGTGTGCATACATACACACCCAGAGAGAGAGAGAGAGAGAGAGAGAGTTCTCACAGTCACAGAACAAAGAAAAGGGAAAATTACAGGTGAAATATTATCACTAGAAAAAGGTAATACTAGACAAACAAAGAACGATAATCGCAAACGTAATAATGGTTGGTTATAGAGTTACATACTCGTAGGCCACTTGATGGAACCAACATGGCTAAGACCCTTCCTGTGTGAATGCAATGTGATAGATAAGGGTCTCCTGTTCTCCTAAACTGCCCATGGTGAGCTTTTTTTGCAAATGCAATAGCCTTTTGCACCTGCCTTCACAAATTTAGTGTTTTAGTGGCAGAAGAGGACTATATTTAAGTCATGAGTCAACTAGAGATGGCAAACCTTTGCCTCATTAAATATAGGATAGCCAGTGACATCTATTCCTTCAACTGTAAAAGAACCTGCACCACAGTGGTTGACACTGTTAGCATGAAAAATAGAAGGAAAATGGTTAAATAAGTAGACAATGGGTGACTAAACATTTAATAACAAAGAAAAACAAGCAGCAGGTTGCCATTATCAAGAATCTGCAGCTGATGCAATAAGCAGGAATATAAGATTGTTTCTCTCCCATAAAAACTAGTATACCCTTTTACTTAATTCATAGGCATAATCCCATAAGTTTAGTAGGGCAGCAAAATCAGCATGTCTCTAGCCTCAAAATGTATGAATACATGTCTCTAGCCTCAAAATATATGAATACATGTCTCTAGCCTCAAAATGTATGAATACATTAATATATCCTTTAATATAAGGAAATTCTACAATACGTTAAATAAATGGATATCCAAAATATCCACAAGATAACAAACAGGCATGGAAACAACAGTGAAATTAAACAAGAAAATACAAAATACCCTGAAATATAAGCAGTTCATTCATTTCCGAATTTGAACAAATTACACAACTAGATTTTCCCTAATCTAGCACTAGCTAAATACCTTCTAGAGGAGTAGTTGCCCTAAGCAGCAATAATTTCAAAAGAAGCCAAATTAAGGAACATTCTAATTCCCAAATAAAGAAAACATTTTTTTTTTCCAAAAAAAAGAGCCATAAAAACAGAAGGGTACCTGGTTGCTCCTCCACTTTGGGCCATAAAAAGTCAACCTTAGTGGAGAGACAAGCCCCAGAGGCAATAGCAAAGGCAGTAACAGCAACTTGGGTGATGGCAGAAGAGACAGCGCCATGGACAGTGGCACCGGAGCCAGAGGCAGCAGCAGCAGCAGCAGCTATGGCATTAAGGGAAGCAGAAATAGTGAATTTCTTGGGAATATACCTGAACTTAGTAGCAGTTTTGGGATGGAATTTATAGAGAAAGAAAGGGGAAGTTTTTTGGGCAAGAAACATTTTCTTCGAATGGATTTGGGATTGGCATGAAGAAGATGAAGATGAAGAAGAGAGAACGGGCATGTTAAGGAAAAACGCTGAAAAAAAAATTGAATGTTTTTTTTATTATTACTATTATTTTTACATGATTTTGTATTTGTTACATGATTTCGGATGTTTGAGGTTGTCAAATGTTGCTTTTTTATTTGTGTGGTTGGGACATTTGGAGGAGTGGGTCAGTCCATTGTGATTTTTGTTCGTTTTTATTGCTAAGGAGATCATCAGGGAAACGGAAACCGTTAAAAAGGAAAATAACAAGAAATTGTGTATCTGCTCTCGTTGAGAGTCGAACTCAAGACCTCCCGCTTACTAAACGGGTGCTCTAACCAACTGAGCTACGAGAGCTTCATGTTACTTTTGGACCCGCAGAAATATTTAGTAGTTGAAAACGGTCACACGATTTGTCCACTTAAGTCAATGCTGCACCCTTTTTGCCTTTGGTGTGCTTTCTATGAACTCAAGGTTTTTTTTTTTTTTTTTTTTTTTTGCACATAAAAAAAAAGTGATTTGTCCACTTGACTCAAGGCTTGTTATACCTCATCTTGAGCTAATGATGCATTGGCAACAAAGGATGAACATAGCTTCACCATATATTCCTTCCAAGTCCAATTGTTATAATAATTTGTTATTTATATAATATTCAACTTATAATATAATAATAAAAGAATAATAATTTTTTATTTATAGTATAGCTATAGTGGAACCCATAGCATATATATAAGAGCTTTAGTTAAAATCACTGGGTTGTTGAAACTATTAAGTTTCAATTTTGTAACTTTATGAATCATTATTTCTTTGAATTGTTATATATCCTTCCCTTGCTTTCAACACAATTGAGAAAAACATCTTTTCTAATTTAGTAGATATACAAATAATGCGTTAATTTTAAATGATCTGAAAAATCCTATGTTTGGATAAGAAAAAGAATTCAGGCATATTTT
Organism: Corchorus olitorius; assembly: GCA_001974825.2. Lineage (NCBI taxonomy): Eukaryota > Viridiplantae > Streptophyta > Magnoliopsida > Malvales > Malvaceae > Corchorus > Corchorus olitorius. Next base: position 14,530 of record AWUE01012678.1, read on the forward strand.
TAGAATTCAAATTTTTTTGAAGTGAAATATGGTACAATTATGACAGGAATCAAAACGCTTTTTATATAAGATGTACAACCCAATATCTAGTTGGTTTTTGATAAATCCTTAAAGCATAAAATCCTAACGATTAATACAAAACTATGCAAATTGGATAAATCTTTTGAAATGATTAGGTGGGGTGCTAAAATTGTGATCTATAAAAAAATCATATTTTTTTATTCATTTATTCATTCAATTGATAAGCCCTTTTTTTATAGATTCATAAAATTTTATAGATTCATAAAAATTATATAAAAAAATGAGAGATGAATCATTAAAATATGATTAATTCTATCTATGAATTGAAGTCACACCTAGTTAGTTTAGTTACAACGGAGGAGTTCTTTTCTAGTTTTAGGAAAACACAAACTACAAAATCTCCGTTGACGAAATAATTAAATAAAAGGATAATTAAATAAAAATAAAACGATAAATAATAAAGATTCTTTTTAAATCTCAACCTTCAAATTTTTATTTAAAGAAGTTTTTATTCATCAATTTTAATTAAATGTTTCCTAAACTATTTTACGTTGAATTGATTTCCAATCTTGACGATTGGATAAAAAATGGGTTATTATGATTTCAAGCAAGCCGCTATGGTGAAACCGGTAAACACGCTGCTCTTAGGAAACAATGCTAGAGCATCTCGGTTCGAGTCCGAGTGGCGGCATAATATCTTCTAAAAGAGATAGAATAAGTCCTATAATGAATTAAATTCCTGATTTCCATTCCATAAAATCTAGAAACCCTTGTTTTTTTTCCAAAATTTGTATAATTTTTTCAACTTTAGAACATATATTTACTCATATATCATTTTCAGTCGTTTCAATTGTAATACCACCTTTTATTTAAGGGTTAATGCCCAAATTGGATCATAAACTATTCCAAAACGAACAAATTAGCCCATGAACTTTTATTGCATACAATTATACTCCCAAACCATTGTTTTTGATGATCAAACCCTCTTATTTGGACAAAAATCAACACATGATGCCATCGTAATTGATTGTTTATGTGACATTGATGTGGTTTTTGTAATGAGTCACAATCTTATGACACATTTCCATATCACATGTGGAACCAACCCATTGTTACTTTTCATAGAATAACTCTCTATAGGAGAGTGATTCGAGGGAAAGTAACTCTAAGGAAAGTAACAATTAAATTCATGGGAATCATTTTCAATGGTTTAGTTTATTAGCATTTTCCTTGTAAAATAATTTAATTTTAATGAAATTTACACTTTCCATAGGTGAGAAAACTTTCTCTACCCCCTCCATGGTAAAGTACTTTCCCACCTATCAAGGAAAGTTGGTGTCCTTAAAAATTACTTTCCCACCTAATAAAATCTAACCAAACCATAGATTATCTTTCCACCCTATTACTTTCTAGGGAAAGTACTCCAAAATAAGTTAAACAAACGCCCTCTAAAAGTTGACTAGATTTTGCCATACCTCTCAAGTAGCGATCTAAAAAGTTAGCTTTATACACAAGATCATCAGAAACGGGCTCATCTTCATATATGAGGACGACACCACAATCTACGAAATGTAAATATGAAAGCACTATAAAGCTCACATGATCTTCGGCTTGTATGTCACCCACTCGTAAATTTCCAACTGCTAAACCAAATCCAAATCCAACAAAATGTTCACAAACCTACACCTTGTGTCTTTGGTCGCATTCATGATTTCAACCAAAGGTAAAAATTCGAAGGTTTTTATTGTCATCAGAAGAAAGAATGATAATCGATTTTAGCCAACTGGTTTTTTGACTTGAGTCTGGGGGCACTATAAACGAAATCTTAGGCATAGTGATAAAATAGCATCTCCTTGGATGGATCAAATTCCGTGATTATGCCATAATCATATAGCACCTTAATTAAAATTGTAAGAAGCTTAAATACTACTTAATTAACATCCAAACATTTAACCAAGTAATTAGTGCACAATTTAAAGGTTATAGTTTGAATCTCCCCTTTTCCAAATTATTGAAAAAGAAAACTTAGTTCCATCAAGGAAAAGAGAAAAAAATACTTGTGGGAAAGCAACGACTTTTGTTTCCCTTACATGGTTGTAAATTTGCACTTTGACCCATTTTCAAAAAAGGCCAAATTCAATATGTCTAGCCTCTTTAGTTGGCCACGGGCTATGGCAAGTGGTGCATTCAACCCCCCATCTTCGAAGGAAAAAATTAACATATTTGGAGTATTAAAATGAAGACTCACATGCAGGCTTTAGGCTTATGGGATATGATTGAAGCAACTAGAGAGCCCACATCATTAGGCCTTGAATAAGATGAAGCGGTATCACATTCAACTCTCAAACAAATTCAAGGAACTTAACCTGCTCCAAACCTCTGTCTCGGATGGAATCTTTTCCATCATGTCATGCACAACACCTTAGACGAAATTCATGGTTGAGTGGCAATATTGAAGGGAAACTATTTACTTGCAATGAGTATGTTTGAAGTTGGAATTAAATTCAAATTCATATGGTCGAGGGACTTAAATGAGTTATGGAATGCATGGTTTAGGGAAAATATAGCGTCTGTAAGGCTTAAGGTTGACTCCATGTGTTTTCGATGATAACAAAACATTTCTCACATGTATGTCTAATGATTTAAATTAAGATGTGCAGGCATTAGACTCTTTAAAATCATCAATGAAATATCATGTTTTGCAAAGAGTTGAACAAAATTATGAGAATAGAAGTTCAATTGATTGAAGTTGGAGTCTGTTGTGCCAAAAATCTCTTGCTAGAGTTTTCGCGGAGAATTCTTTATGGCAGCGTAAGGGCGTGCCAGTCAGTTTGCTGAAATTGACAAAGAGGTTGTAAAAACAAGATCTGGTGCGCGGAGCAGCAGATTAAAAGATCAGAACGATTGTGGGGACTGGATCAAAGTCACACCGGAGCATCTAAATCATTGGATCCACACGAACTGCTTCTCATAACTGGGCCTTCCTCTTTTTGGATCAGATCTGAGAGATCTACTTTGATTGCAATTGAAATGAAAAGAAAATAACAAACTGATCTGTTATTTCTGAATGAAGAACACGTGTACAGTGTTTGTATGTCCGGAGACAAGATTGAAACAAGAGAAAAACACTAAAAGAGTGTTTGTTTGTCTTGAGACAAGATCTAAACAAGGAGAATTTGATGAACGAGTGAAGAAATCGTGATGAACAAGAGTGAATATGGCGCAGAGCCAGAGAGAAAATAAGCACGGAGCTTGGTTTTTTGCGCGGAGCAAGTTTGTAGCTGCAGGAGCTGGTTTTTGATTTCTCGGGAGAAATGTCTGAGATGCGGAATCTGCCTGAAACCTGAGAATGGCCTCCCTTTATATAGGGGACGGTTTGGGCTTGAGCATTTAATGGGCTTGCCTTGCTGAGAAAGGCAAAATCCTCCTCCTATGCAGATGACAGCTTCCAGGAAAGTGCAGTGAAGCTTCCTTCTTCTTCTGATTGCATCCAACTGCTGAGGAGAGGACATGATATGCATAAGGGCGCCACTTTGCTAGGATAGGAGACGAAAATCTACCTCCTGGGTAGTTGATGATAATTTTTCCTTCTGCCTATCACAGTGCAGCAGGCTTTTGTTGCTTCTTTTGTGCTGAATTTAGCTAATTTGACTAAGTAGTGGCCAATTGACATCATGAGTTGAACTTTGATCATCAAAGCCACGAAATTACTCATACTTGGCCATATTTAGCTCTTTAAATCATGAGAATAATAATTAATTAAGAAAATAGCTTAAACCGGGGTGAGAAAGCCATATGTCCTTAATTGAAAAGAATGCAAAAGTTGCAAACGATCTCGGATTTAACCAAAATCTCACCAGTAGGCTTAGAATATCTCCATAAGATCATGGAAAAAATCCTAAGTTAATTCGAGCTCTCTATCATGGCGAATTTGATTTCACTCCCGAGAATGTCCTTAACTGAAAACCGGGCATAAGAGTTTACTCCGATGTCAGAATGAGGTGAAATTTTACCAAGATGATCTACATAGCTCAAGGATCATCATGGTGTGCTCCTTGGAAGAAATCGCAGCTTCTAGCCTCTTCAATTGGTCAATTTCACTATTTTGTCCTTAACTGAACAAAATACAAGTTGCAATTTCGCCTCCCGAGGAAGGAAGGAGGCTAGACGATTTTCCCACTATGGTTGGTCGACTATATGGAGGAGGTGTGAGGTTGAAAATCTCATGCCTCTCTCACGTACACAGATGTTTCTCTTGCTGACAAACTTTAGCTCTCTGCCTCCTTCCTGCAAGAAGAGAAAAATATCTCTCTGCAGGGCAGAGGGCGGCCTCTCCTCTGTATGGGAGACGACTTGGGCCTTGCTATGTATGTCCATGAGGTATTTTTCATCTCATGGGCAGATGACAAGCAATTTTCCTTTTTTACTTGTTTGCCTCCTTAGCAGGTAGCAATATCAAAGGAAACTGCTTCCGATTGATTCTCTCTGCCACTCACCTGGGTAGGGGCAGCACTCATGGGATTTTTAATAATAATTATTCAACAAAAATAATTATTATTTAATTAATAATTAATTAATTTCAGCCCTTGCAATTAACTTACAAGACTTTCCTAATTCAATTTGAACTAGGGTGGTGCAGAAACTTAGTTTCTTTAGGAATTTTGATTAAATCCTAACCATACATCTTGATTATGATTATGATAAGACCAATTTACCCTCAATTGTAAATTGAGGTATAAACAATGCCCCCTCAAGCTTAAGTCTTTGTGTTAAAAGAATTTAAGCTTGTATTTAAGGAAATTGGTCTTGGACCGAAATTTTTCCTCTTACTTTTTAGCCAACGTCGACACACCCTCTTTGGTACCATACTTAGCCGAATTTTCCAGCATCTTTTCAAGTTTCAATGGCTTCCAAAGATCAAGGTAACAACAAAAATCATCACCAAAAATCATCACTCATGCCAAGCAATTCAAGCCGCGGCTCCTTGTTCTTGGAGGCTTCTAAATCCTTGGCACGAATCAAGCAATTTGGATCAAACTCCCATGATGGCAGCTCCCAATCAACTCAAGCAAGGCCTAAGCTTAAGTCTATGGTGATTGATCCCAAATCGGCACAAAATCAAGGTAATTGTTCATGAACTTTTTAATTTTTGCACTTAAGTTCATCAATTTCCTTTATGGCGCCAACCCTAGCTCAATTGCCATGTTTTAGGTCGACTTTGATGATGATTTTGGTATGATATGGCTGCTGTAATTTTAGGTAAAAATTTGATTTAGAAATCAAATCAATTTAGTAAAGAAATTGGCAAAAATCCTTAGTAAAAACTATATAGTTTTCGGCATAGGACTTGAATTTTGCCATAAATCTTTAGGTAAACATGTTGCTGCATGAAATTGAGAATTCCATGGCATGAAATCATGTTGATCATGTCGACATAGGGGCTACAATTAGTCGATCCCCAATTTTGGTACCCTAGGCGGCAAATTTGGCCTCATTTGACTAGGATTACAAATCCTATTAGGTCTAGGAAGCCAAATTGGACTAGGAATTGGTGTTTTCCTTATGAAATTTGGTTAGGAATAGATAAAACCTTAACCCAATTGGACAAGGAAGATAAACCCTAGCATGCCGCGGCCTAATTGATGATTTAAATTTTTGGGCGGCAATTTTGCAATTTAGTCCCTAAGGTTTATGCGATTTTGGGAATTTTGGCCAAATTGATTAAATTAGCCAAAAATTCAGGGAATTAATCATAAAATTAAGTCCTAATAAAAAGTATAGGAGCCTAATTTTCATAATTTTAGTGCCCTAGTATGCCGCAGCCCCCAAATTGCATAAATTACAAAGTGTGCGGCATAGTATTAGGCTTTTTAGGTTAAATTCTTGCTAATTTTGGCCTAATTGACAAAATTGGCCAATGATTAACACTAAATCAGGTTTTATACATATGAAATTAGGTTTAATTTCACACGTGCACTACCCAATTAGTTTAGAATTAAAACCCTAGAGTGCCGAGCCTTTAATTGCATAAATTGCAAGTTGGGCGGCACTTAATTTCTTCATACCCTTAGGGTTTCGGCCAAAACTGCTATTTTTGGCCAATTATTCACATCAAGTCAGGTCCTTAGCACATGAATTTAGGTTTAATTTGACACTTGCGCATCCCAATTGATGAATTTAAACAAACCCTAGCATGCCGATCCCTTGATTGCAAAAATTGCAAATTGGGCGGCATGCTCTTTAGGAAATTAGGGTTTTAGTTGGTCAATTTTGGCCAAATTAGCATACTTAGCCAAAAATTGAAGTTTAGGTTTAGGTTAAATTAAGTTTAGTTTCTTAATTCACAAAAAAACCTTGGATTTTAGCATACCATGACTTTAGTTGAAATATTACAACTCATGTGGTATGCACATTGATATTTTCGGCCTTAGTATAGTTTTATGGCCAAAAATTATTTTTATTTTCTTAAAATATTACCATAGTTATTTTTGGCAGCCATAATAATTATTTTTGCCAAAAAAATAAAATTAGGCAATAATTTTAAGGTGGTAAAAATATTTATTTTCACCAAGCTTATTAACAAAAATTGTATTCTAACAACTTTGTTAATTTCGTAGTTGCTAAGGATCTTGTTGCAGCACTTCTGAATTTTCCTAAGATGGAGGTTATGGAAGCCATTCCCTCAAACTTGGAGCTCGAGACGGCTATTGATGATATCAAGAGTTTTTTCATCAATGCCAAGCGTGCTAGTATGGAGGAGAATGCCGATTCAATTTTGAGGTCAATTGATATCATATGTGCCTCCCCTAAGGTTGATCCTCATATTGTTCAATTTTGGCGCGAATTTCCAATTCTTTTCAAGTTGTTTGCTGATGACTACAACCATACTTCCAAGGCATTGGCCCAACTTCATTTGACTAAGGCCGAATACCTGACTGGCAGAGGAGAGTTGGAACTTGAGATTATGAAGTTTCATGAGATGACCAATCCTACTGACCATGAAGTACTTCTCAACTCACTTCTGGATAGTCTCAAAGCTCAGATGTCTAAAGTGGAGGGTGAACTCATTACTCTGAAGACTAACAGGGAGCAAGCTGCTATAGAGAAGTGCAAGCAGATTGAAGAAATTGCTGCCTCCTTGGTTGATATCACTGGTCTTGAAGAAGAGATGGGCACCAAGTACTTCCAATTGGAGCAATTGAACAACATTTTTCGTACTTGGACAGGAAATATCCCCAACTACTTCGAAGTGTTCAACGGGGATGACCCCTTTGCTGAAGTTGAAGAAGAAGAAGCTGAGGTGTCTGATGAGGAGGAGTAGTCTTCACCTCTTGGCTTAGAACTTAATTTCCCTTTTAATTTTTCTCAAGTACTTTACGACTTTAAGATCTTGTTTTATGAATGATTTCAACTTCAAACAAGTTGAGTTTTGAATTGGTGGCAATGAATTTTTGCCAACTTTAATATTAGTGGCCTTTTATTTTATTTTAGCCATCTAAAATAAAACCACAAAGATCAAATACTTGGAAATTATTTTGGAATTATCTTGCCAAAAATACTTAGAATTTTTGACAAAAACATCCAAAATACTTAGAAAATTCGGCCTCCTCCTTTTGATTAAGGGCAAATTTTGAAAATTAAATTCCACAACACTTGTAAAATTTAAGTGATGAAATTTCTTATTTTTCCTTCAATTTTTCGCCACACCCTAAGGTTATTGGCAAAATTTAAAATTTTTATTACTTCATAAGTAATAAAAATATTTTGTTTTTATTTAAAAGCCACAAGAACGCAATTGGGGTGGCTAAGTCCACGAAGCGTGTAAGTTTTATACTTCAGTGAAGTATGTGGCTGTGAGTTGAGTCATAGCCACTTCATCTAATTCCTCCTCCATGTCAAATTCAGGATTTGGATCAGATTTTGCCTCCCATGCAGTTGGATAGTACTTCTTCAAATAGCGCCCGTTGATGAACTTCCTATGGGAATCACCATCCTCAATTTCTAACCAATAGGCACCATTCTTGAGTACTTTCTTGATACGGAATGGTCCTTCCCATTTGGGAGACCATTTCCCGCGTTTCTTAGAACCAATAGGCAAGAAAGCTTTCCATACTAGTTCGCCTTCGACGAAACTTCGTTTATGAAGTTTCTTATTGTAACTTCTTTCTGCCTTCTTCTTCAGTGCTTGCAGGTGATCTAAAGCATCCAATCTTTCAGAATCAAGATCTTCAAGCTCAATCATCATGACATCATTGTAATCATACCACTGCAAGTTATTTTGGAATGCAACTCTGGTTGACTTAGCCAAAAGTTTCATCGGGACCATTGCATCATGACCATAGGTAAGGCTGAATGGACTTACACCAGTACTCGAACGTTGTGACATTCTGTATGCTCACAAAGCCTTAGGTAAGACTGATCGAGCCAAAATAGACCCTATTTTTATGGCTATTTTACTATGTTTTTAGACCCATTTATGCTTAAATATATGCTATTTTGTTAATATTTGTGTTTTTAGTCTTTAAGTGATGTGAAATTGATAAATTGTTATTTTTCACTATTTTTGGAGTTATTTTGATGATTTTTTACACAGATTTGAGCAAAGCAATTTTGAGCATAGATTTGGAAGATTCGAAGTTCGTGTTTGAAGACCATTTGAAGATAATTTGAAGATTTGAAGACTTTGAAGAATTATTTCAAGAGCAAGGATTGAAGATTGGAGCTTTAATTGAAGACAAGGCATGGATAAGCCCTTAAGCTTTGGTATTTATGGATAATTTATATGGGAAAATACTCAGCCCATATAAGATATTAATTGGAATTAAAATCCCAATTAATGACTCCTAAATCCAATGAAATATCCAAATCCCGTAGATTCCCGATTCTAGTCCTAACAGGATTAGGATTCAGGCGCAGGTTTGGTAGAGAAATCATAACTTTCTGCTCAGAGCTCCGATTGAAGCTCATGAGTACTCGTTGGAAAGCTAACTCCGAGATCTACAACTTTCTTTTGAAGTCCAAGACCCAGTTCTACCGTTTTTAAGCCGAAAATGCCGTTGAAGTTTCTGCACGAAATCAGGATTTTTTCAGGATCCTATTTTAACTTGGATTCTACTCTAGGAAGACTTTTAATCCAACTTGGAGTCCAAGTTAGACCCTAAAACCGGCCTAGACTCCTTTCCAAGTTAGGATTGGAATTCTTAGGGTTAGTTCCACTATAAATAGCCACCTCCTGTATCACAAATCACACACCAAAATATTTTTCACATAGATAATTTCTTTTCTTCTAGTTTTCTTCTAGTTTTATAGGGCTAGGGTGCGCCACCCTCTCTTTGCATAGAGAGGGGCAGCAACCCTAGGTTATTCAAGATGAGATTTCGCCCCCCCTTCAAGTTTTGTAAGTTTTCTTGAGTCTGTCATGGATTTTCCCCAAATCTATGAGGAGCTAAATTCTTTATATTTCTAATCCTTTGGTGAATTCAATCAATTAACATGGTGAGATTTCTGTGCTTATAATTTGGTATTTTATTCTTGATAGATAGCATGTTAAACTCTGTTTTAATTCTACAATCTTGATTTTTATTGATTTATGCGGCCGCTAAAGAGGTAATTTGAGAGATTGTTGGCTAGATCAAACAACAAGGTTGACGCATGAGTTTG
>AWUE01012679.1:0-23158 GCA_001974825.2 Corchorus olitorius
CACTAACCACAACAGAAGACAAAGAAAACAACAAGATGGGTGAAGATAGCTGAAATATCAAAGCATGAAAGCAATAAACATCAAAACAAACAAAACAAACAAAACAAAGCAACCGTTTTTATTAACCCTAGATCTTGTTTAAACTACGTGAGGCCTGACTCTCTAAACCTGTCCCCAGTGGAGTCGCCAAGCTGTCGAAACGTTCGGGTCCGAGGATCCCTGCCGAGACGACGTTGGTAAGAAGGAGTCGCCACTAATCTTTTTTCTAAGGTGCGATTAGCCACCTAAAGGCCATCTAAGTCTAATGAGATCCGGTGCTTGGCATGGGACCCACTAAACCTAAGGTCCGGTCTTATAACCTAAGTCTAGGTTCGGGAGTCGATTACGCTCGGGGAAGGATTAGCACCCCCGAGTCGCCCGCCAAGTGACGGTACCTCTAGTCTATCTAGATCTATTGGGTCAAAAAGGAAATTGGTTGCTTTTAATGCTTGGTCTTGATTATTATTAGAAAGGTTTATGAAGGAAAAAGAAATCTCTTTAAAATCAATGTCGAGAATTCGGAGAATATGATCGAACATCGTCGATCAATTCTGTCTCGATTCTCTTTCACTGTTTGCTCTCTTGTTGAATCTCCTGCACCGAGGAGAGGTTTTGAAAATGCTGTGTCAAAACCTTTTATTTTTTTGTTTCTTAAAGTCTTTTACTTTGTTTTTTTGAAAATTCCCATTTTAGCCTTCCTAAAAGGGGTGTGAAAATCTTCTTTTCTTATTGTTTTGGAAATCTTTTTCCAATCTTTTATTGATAAACTAAGTCTCGACTTGAATTTGAAAACTTCTGTTTAAATCTTAAAACACTTGATTACCAATTTTAATTCCTTTTGAAAACCGAGTAAGAGAACACTGACTTTTGAAAAATGCTTTTTTTGAAGAAAATGATCCTTTTGTGTTTTAGATTATGCTTAATCTTAGGAAGAAAAGTAAGACTGAATGCAGATGATGCATGTGCTGGTATATTTTAGTCTTTTAATTAGTAAACAACGATATACTTGAAATTAACCCGAGACCCTTCCCACGCATTATGGGGGTATCTCGAAGGTAATCCAATCTCGGAGCGGGAACCAAGAATTCGTACCCGAGTACATGTACTTGGAACCCACCCGTCCTCGTAAAAGATTATTGTTTACCGATTCTTATTTAACTAACTCGCATGAATGTCAAGTAAAATGCATGAAAGATCGCTTTTAATTATAAGCATTAATACAGGTCTACCCGAGATCAATTCCATATACCCTTCCCATCATTATGGGGGTATTTATGGAAAAGATTGGTCTAAAAGAGACTCCCAGAAATTCGTACTCGAGTACATTTATCTGGGAGACCCTTTATCTTAGCAAAAGACGAGTATTAATACATCTCCAATAACAAGATAATATATGATGCATGTACATAGTAAAATTCTAATTACTAATTATTACAGATCAAGGCCAAACCGGGCCAATTAATGAATTAACTAAAACTACAGAAAGAAAATAAGACTTATGGGCCGGACCGGGCTTGCTGGGGACTCTCTGCACACTAAAGAAAATGATCAGTAATATTCAGGCAATAACGCACAATTTGTACCACAACAATGCAAATCAAAGATCAAAGTTGACCAAATGATAACCATCTTTCCCAAAATTCTTAATTACCTTCTAAGTTAATCTTTATCTGTGAAAATTAGGTCTTAATTCAAAGTTTAATTTCCTTAAAATTGAAATTGGCTCAAAGTGTCTTACATATCATCTTTAAGCTAATTTCAATCAAAGAAAATCTTTACTTTAAATTGAGACCCCTTTTCTCAAATCAAAATTAACTCAAGCAATTAATTTTCTATTTTCAATTTGGGCAAACAAGCATTTTCACACATAATCTCAAAAATTCAATACAAAAACAATTTCATCAACAATTCTTAAAGCTAGATTAAAAGATCAATTTCGAATCAACTTAAACTCAAACAATCCAAACCTTGGCATCACATACCAATCCACCCCAAAAAGACACAACCTTTATACTAAAAATACTCCATCAATGCACTTTCTAATCAAAATAACAAGCAATGTCCAATAACATCAACCAATCAAATAAAAATCTAATTTTTAGATTTAAAGATCCTAATTTTACGCAATGCATGACCAATTAAATTAAACTCAACTTAACAAAGACTAATTTGACTAACAAAGCATTCAAGATTTTAACTAAAAAGCTAGGCTTTTTTATTTATTTAACATGGGAAAGTTCACTCAAGAGGGAAAATGAACTAAATTTATCAACTTTACCATAAAAACAGGACAATCAAACCTCAAATCAACATAAACAGGCCCTAAATCGCAACAATTAAACATGACAAGCCCTAAATTGCAACAAATGAAAGAAAACAAGCGAAATTGCAATAAAAACAGGTGAAATCGTGGTAATTGAAAGGCAATAGGGCGAAGTTGCAGTAAATGAAAACATGAAGGGCTTAATTGAAGGGAATAAGAAATGGATTACCTCCAAACGATGCCGTTTAACACTGCGTCTGCCTTTAAACAGCAGATCCTCTTCTTTCCTAGGTCTTCTTCTCAAACGAACCACCTTTTTGTTCCTTTCTGATGCGCCAAGGACTCATCATGGTCTTGAAGAGCACAATGGAGATCATGGAGAGGATGTGCATATGCGGCAAGGAGACTTGGAGAAGCTTGAAGATGCTAAGGAAGAAGTTTGAAGCTCATCGGAGTTGCCTAAGATGCCATTTGATCCATTGAAGATGCCATTAGGCCCAATGACAAGGGCAAGAGCTAAAAGGTTCAAGGAAGCTTTGTTTGGCCTCATTAGAGTTCATCTTGAAGAGTTAAAGGCCATCGGAGATCATTTAAAGCCCATTGGAGACCATCATCAAAGGAATATTCCCATCGATTCCAAGATATGCACACTACTTGAAATCGATGAGCATTAGGTCATTAGAGTTGTAATTTGGCCAATTGTGGGCTTAATTCTATCTTAGATTAGTTATTTATTTAGTTAAGAACCTTATTTGGGTTGGGCCTTGTTTAATTAAGTCCAATCCTTAGCTAATTTTCTATTGGTTGTATTTTTGGATAGTTTCTAGAAGCCTCATTAGGGTTAGCTGCCTATGGCTATTGAGGAGGCGGTTTAGGGGGTTTTCTAAGGGGGGTTGCGCAAGGCTTTGCCTATATAAAGGCTCTACCTCCCTCTTGTAAACACAAGTTATGTTTTCAATAAAGATTTTGAGGTTATTCACCCAATTTGATTATCTTAGCTTCATTGTTCTAGTTTGAGCAAAACTTAGGGTTCTTCAATCTTGTAGAGTCTTAGCAAGCAATTAAGTTGTGTTGCTTGATTGTTTGTGAATCTTGTGTTCTTGAGATAACAATTGTAGGTCTAATTGGAGACTTAGGGCCGACGAAAGAAGAGGAATCACCTTGTGAAGGTCATCGACATACACATCTAGAAGTTGAGGAAGTTCAAGTCGACTTTGATAGATATTCAAGGCTAGATTTGAATCTAATACAACTAGATTCGTATCAATTGGTAATCAGAGCATAGGTTGTCATCTTCAATCGGCAAATCTATCCTTCTAATAATTTATCATCAAGTTTTTCATCCATCTCATTCATCAAAGTTCATATCGCAACTTTCAATTTTCAAGATCCAAAAATTCCGAAAATTCAAAAATTTATTGTAATTTCATCCTAACTCCAATTGCTTTGAAATTTCAGATTTGGAGTCCTCATACCTTGTAGTTTAATCGAAAAATATTTCAAAAATCAAAAAAAAAATTTCGATCAGAATCTTGTGAAATTTATTATGGCTTCGTTTGAACTCGGAAAGCTTTGAATTTTGAGATCTAGACTTCTTTTAGTGTGATCTTTCTGGGAAAAATACTGAAAAAATCAAAAAAAAAAAACTGTGGTGTCTGCCGCAATTTTGATCTAGGGTTCTTATCCGGGTATATTGGGGATTAGTGTTTTCTTTTTGCAATTGGTTCAATTGATTGCATCTAACCTTAATTGATTGTTTGTTTGAGATTCTTGGGTTGCTTTTGCTGTGAATTGAAGTTTGTTTTGCAGAATTTTGGAATTGAAGCCCTATTGGATACAAGTGGTTTAAAATTGGATCTAAGTGGTACTAGGGTTTTCTTTTGATTAAATTGATTGATTTGTGTTGATTGTGTTTTGTGCAGCAAGTTTGGGAAACAAAAAGGCTATTTGGATTGTATAAAGAACACTTTTCTTTTGATTCACTCAAGTTATTGCTCTTAATTGTTTGTTCCTCAAGTAGGTCACGAGAAGAAAGAAGGCTCTAACAATTTGCTCTTATTAGGCCTATTGAAGCTAAAAAAAGGCATAATCTTGTGAGATCATTAAGAGAGTAGTGGATCGCCAATCCATAGATTGAGTGCAAACACGAGAGCACAACAAAGGTAAAGCACACACACACTAGTGAGGATTTTTATTACTAATCTTTCTTTGTGTGTAGGTACAATGGGAGATCAAAATCAAAATAATGACTTGGCTACATGATGCAAACACTTATACAAAGATTAGATGCCATGGATGCAAGGATGGAAAATATGGCTAAAGCTCAACAAGAGCCACCACCTCAACAAAGGGAGAACCAAGTCGCACCAAACAATGAACAAAGGGATCAACAACAACAACCTCAAAGGCAAATTGCTAGGAGAGTTGATCCAATGGAAAGATTAAGGCAACAAGAACTTGGAGGTCAAGCCTACAATGAAAACTTGCGGCCTAGGAGAGGTGAACCAAGGGAGGAGATTAAAGACAACATCAAATACAAAATCCCAAAGTTCAATGGGAAAAGGACACCTTCGGATTACTTGGATTGGGAGTCAAAGCTAGACATGTATTTTGATTATAACCCCTATGCCGAATCTAAGAAGGTACAAATTGCTATCCTTGAATTTGTTGAGAATGCTTTGAATTGGTATAATCAATTGGTGCAGTCAAGGAGAAGAAATTTGGAGAGACCTATAGATACTTGGGCGGAATTGAAGAGTGTCATGAGAAAGAGATTTGTGCCAAGCTACTACATCAACTTCCTTTACCAAAGTTTACAAACCTTGAGGCAAGGGTCAAAGAGTGTTGATGAGTACTACTCAGAGATGATGTTGTTGATGTCCAAAGCCGAAATTGAGGAACCAACACAAGCCACCATGGCTAGGTTTCTTGCGGGGTTAAATAGAGAAATTCATGATATTGTGGAGATACAACAATATTTTGATGTTGAGGACTTGTTACAACAAGCTTTGAAGGCCGAGGGACAAGTTAAGAGGAGTGGCGCAAAGAAGGGATTTTCATCATCAAACTCATAGAAAACTCCAATCAAGAAGGATGAGAAATCTTCCAAAGAGAAGGAGGTTGCGCAACAAAAGGGAGTAAGTCCTAAATCCGATTCTAAACCTTCATCTAGTTCTTCCTCTAAATCTCATGTTAAGTGTTTTAAGTGTTAGGGATATGGTCATTATGCCAAAGATTGTGTCAATAAGAAGGTGATGTATCTTAATGATCATGGTGAGATAGTGAGTGAAGATGAGGAATTCAATTTGGGTTCAAGTGGTGATGGGGATGATGAGGAGGAGTCTGCGGAAGAAGAGAGTGAAGATGAAACTAAGGGATATGCACTTAAGAATTTGGTTGCTAGAAAGACTTTGAGTGCTTTTGTGAAAGAAGATGTGCACAATCAAAGAGAGAAATTGTTTCATATTAGGATGTATGCGAATGGGAAACCTAGTAGTGTGATCATTGATGGTGGAAGTTGTACAAACATAGCTAGTGTTTACTTAGTGAAGGAGATACAATTACCCACTACCAATCACCCTAAACCTTATAGTTTAGGATGGATCAACGACAAGAATGAGATTAAAGTTAACAAACAAGTTTTAGTTTCTCTTTCTTTGGGCAGGTACAATGAAGATGTTTTGTGTGATGTTCTACCAATGCAAGCATGTCTTGTACTACTTGGTCGACCATGGCAATTTGACAACAAGGTACAACATGATGGTGAGGCCAATCAGTATACTTTCATGTGTGGTAAGAAGCCTTTCACTTTAATTCCTTTATCACCTCAAGAAGCTTTGAAAGATCAATTGAAATTGAGGGATGATTTTACTAAATTAGAATCTGAATATAGGGCTCAAAAAAACAAAAAGCATGCTAATTCTAGTTCTAATTGCGCTGAAAACAACGCTGTTTTGGAGACATGGTCTTGAAGAGCACAATGGAGATCATGGAGAGTATGTGCATATGCGGCAAGGAGACTTGGAGAAGCTTGAAGATGCTAAGGAAGAAGTTTGAAGCTCATCGGAGTTGCCTAAGATGCCATTTGATCCATTGAAGATGCCATTAGGCCCAATGACAAGGGCAAGAGCTAAAAAGTTCAAGGAAGCTTTGTTTGGCCTCATTAGAGTTCATCTTGAAGAGTTAAAGGCCATCAGAGATCATTTAAAGCCCATTGGAGACCATCATCAAAGGAATATTCCCATCGATTCCAAGATATGCACACTACTTGAAATCGATGAGCATTAGGTCATTAGAGTTGTAATTTGGTCATTGTGGGCTTAATTCTATCTTAGATTAGTTATTTATTTAGTTAAGAACCTTATTTGGGTTGGGCCTTGTTTAATTAAGTCCAATCCTTAGCTAATTTTCTATTGGTTGTATTTTTGGATAGTTTCTAGAAGCCTCATTAGGGTTAGCCGCCTATGGCTATTGAGGAGGCGGTTTAGGGGATTTTCTAAGGGGGGTTACGCAAGGCTTTGCTTATATAAAAGCTCTACCTCCCTCTTGTAAACACAAGTTAAGTTTTCAATAAAGATTTTGAGGTTATTCACCCAATTTGATTATCTTAGCTTCATTGTTCTAGTTTGAGCAAAACTTAGGATTCTTCAATCTTGTAGAGTCCTAGCAAGCAATTAAGCTGTGTTGCTTGATTGTTTGTGAATCTTGTGTTCTTGAGATAGCAATTGCAGGTTTAATTGGAGACTTAGGGCCGACGAAAGAAGAGGAATCACCTTGTGAAGGTCATCGACATACACATCTAGAAGTTGAGGAAGTTCAAGTCGACTTTGATAGATATTCAAGGCTAGATTTGAATCTAATACAACTAGATTCGTATGACTTTCCCTTCGATCCTCCCCTTTACTTCAACCCCAAACACGTGCCCAGAGCTTTCAACAGCCTCCTTGGCCCGATCTTGATCATGCTTCTCACCGCGCCCCAAAGCTCGAGCCTTTGAGATCTCGAAGACGAACCGAACCTCCAAGGCTCAAATCATGGTGATTCCATGTTGGAAATGGCTTCTGATTCCAGGGCTTCACTCCGTTTACCCTCCCCTTCCCACTCGTCGATTCAATTTCAGGTAAGATAGCTTTTTTAAACAAAATCCCCAAATTTCATTTCAAACCCTAGTTTCTGTTTGAGCGATTTTGGGGCATATTCATCGTTGTTTTTGTTCTTTGATGGGAGAGACCAATTGTTTTTGTGTATGAGTTTTTGTATGGAGGCACAGGAAGATGAGAGCCAAAGAAGAAGAAAAAGTTGTAGTTTTTTTTTTTAATGGCCGAGAGAGAAAAGATGAAAAATTCAGAGCTCTCTGTATTTGCCCGAGAAAAAAAAATGGGAGAACCGTTTTTTAAGAGAGAATATTTTTAGCCCCCGAGATCCGGATGAGAGGGAGTGTGTCGTTTTAGAGTAGGAGCAATCCTCTCCTTTTTTCAATCCCTTCAAACGATGGATGGATAAGGATGGTATCTCCAGCTGTGAGTAGTTGTGTGTGAAGTATCTAGAAAAATTTTGTTTTTTTCTTTAACAAACGCCACCTCTAGAGCCAATTTTGTTTCTTCATCCTTATCTCTTGCCTTCTAATCATTTTTGTCTCTTCTTTTCAGGCTCATTCATGAATCTGTTTATGTGCACGTGTGGATGTGAGGTGGGGTGAGCTGGCAAAGGGTGGGTGAAGAACCGTCCTTCTGGTATGACCTCTATCCTAATTGAATTTTGGCGCCAAAAAGGTCATGGCTTGGAACAATTTATGTGACTGTCTAGAATGGCCACACTTGGTCTGCTGATTGTTTACCTGTGATTGTCTGCATAATTGCTCTTCCACTGTTTCTGGAATTTTTTTTTTTGCCTCTTTCCATGCATGTTTGAAGGCTTAATGTTGTGTAGTCTCATGAGTCTCAAATGCTCTGTCAACTGCAGATCACTTAAAAATCAATATGCCATTCAAATGCCTGTGATGTGATTGTAATTGGCTTGGTTGATCCATTTAAGCACTCTCTGCTATCGTCATGAAATTAGCACCTTCATATTGAAATGTCCGTGGTTCTGTCTTTGCTTGTTTTGGCCCATGCTGGTGTCTTGATCTCTCTGCGAAATTGCCTTGTTGAATTATTTACTTCTAGAATGATCTTCTGTTTAGAGTGGCCTGCCAATTCTTTTTACCACCTTGCAACTCTGCCTGCTTGATTCCATGCTATTGATTTTATGTGACAATACTGATCCTATAAACGTATGAGACAATGATGAATGACTTTTACTGTTGCCATTTCTTGTATTCCCTTTTTTTTTGTCAATCTGTCAAGACAAACACTTGCCTGCTGTCTTCACACCAATTGTTTGCTCAATTATCTTTCTGAACTGATGTTACTGACTTCTCACTTGCATTTATCCTGCTTCACTGCTCTGGGATGCTTTGGTAACCGTATGCATTGGTCTCTTCTTGGCTTTGATGGGATGATGAGGCCTTGAATCTAATCTCGGCTCTCTCAATCCCTAAAGCCTAGAAATGGATCTCCCTAGGCTTGTTCACTCTAATTTTGCTGCATGTTTGCTACAGTATGTAACCCTGCCATGTTTTGGTGCCTTCCATTCTTGCTACTTTGTGTGATGACTCCTGCTGGTTTCTGTCCTTGCATTTCCTGCCATATGCCTGCTGATTTGTTGTGTTGTGCTTTGATTTTGAGATTTTGCATTGTGGCATACTCACCAACAAATGGTGTTTGTGTCCCGAATCCTAGGGAGACATTTCCTTTCTACATAAAGCATAAACCGATATTGGTTACTGCATTTGGGTGTCTAGTTTTTTTCTGCAGGTTATGCACTTTCTCAACAAAGGGTCAAATTCCAAGAACATGGGACCTTAGGCAGAGGACAACAAGATTCGATCCAATAGGACAATTTGGTTTCTTTTGTAGATTTGTATTTGTAAACAACATTGCCAAATCTCCTCTTTTCTCCTTCTTTTGAGCTTGTGTAATCACTGTGACTTTTATGTACTTCTAATTCTTGTAACTTTGAACTTTGGAAATTATGAAATGAAATAGTAAAGCTCCTTATAAACCAAGTGAAAGCAAATACCCAGAGCAAATCATCTATTTGAAATGGCCTAAGGACAAATTGTTAATGCACAATCATGAACAATGAGTGTTTTACTGAATGTATATTACTAATGGACTAAGGAAGACAAATATGACATGCTTTTGATAAATATGTGACACTAATGTGAATAATGGACAAATAAACATGACCTTGTCTAATGAGAATGTACCACTAAATGTGCAAATGAGCAAATAAATATGAACATGCTGAATGTGGATGAACAAAACTATACTTAATATGACTGATACTAAAATAAGTATGGACATGCAAACTTAATAAAACGAGGGTCATGAGGATGCTAGATGACTAAGAGTGAATTGATTAATTAAAGGTGTCCCTGAAATGATCAAAATACCCCTGGACGTGCAAGATGACCAAAATGCCCCTGAACTTACGAAATGACCAAAATGCCCCTATCCTTGCAAAATGACCAAAATGCCCTTGGATCCGAAAAATGACCAAAATAAGGAGTAAATTGATTTAAACTGAAGGATACTAGACGAAAGGGGTGCCTACAGCTGCCCCTCTTTGCGCGCTTTCCAACTATCGAGAAGTGAGCAAAGAAGTAGTTTCATACTTTTTGAGAGTTAGGAAGTGTGCAAAGAAGTAGACACCCGCCTCTACTATTGAGCCAACATTTACTTTTCCTTTTTCTTTGAGATGGATCGTCTCCCAATCCACTTCTTCGAATTGTCTTCCAATTCAATCTTTGGGGAATCGTCTTAAAAGGACCGTCTTCCGCTATCCTTTGAACTGTCTTCCAATTTAATCTTAAAAGGACCGTCTTCCGCTTATCCTTTGAACTGTCTCCAATTTACTCTCAAAAGGACCGTCCTCCGCTTATCCTTTGAACTGCCTTCCAATTCGTTTTTTCTGGATATCTAGATTTGATAAGTCTCCTTTTAGTTGTCCTCTGAGAACCTGGCTCTAGATGACTGTCTCCCAGTACGCTTTCTAACGAGGTCGTCTTCCGAGTGCTAGTTGATACTTCCTGCAAGGTTTTCAGATGTATTCTTGGCTGTGGTTAAAATGCACGATGTTGATGCCATGGTAATGCATGTCAATGCAAAGATGCAAAAATGCATGATGTGTTGATTTTGATTGTTTGATTTTTATTTTCTTTGTCAAATCACTCCATGGCCCTGCATGTCTTCCTTGTATATTTCTTAGATTCTTGGTTTGCTGGCCTCCTCTCATGAACCGTCGTCCATTTTTTTTATTTCAACTTCTTTTAGTACTCTGTCCTGTATTGGTAACAATCTTTTGCCCCTATTCTCTCTAAACCCTTTCCTTAGATGATGGCCTTACATTTCCTGGCATCTTTTACTAATACCCTTTTTGAATAGTTGAAAGCAACCGTTCCCATGTAGGTTTTTAATAAATTTTGAAAGAAAGACCATAGTGATGTAAAACAAACATTACTAAAATTTTGAAATTTCATTAATCAAGAAATATGTACAAATAAGAAAGAGGAAATCTCATATAACAAGGAGTTTAACATATATATATATATAGGAGTACCGGCAAGAAAGTATTGAATAGATAGAACCTCATGTCGATGAATACTCCGACGACGATTTTGTGACGTTTGCCAAAGGTTCGTCGAGATTAGCTTTGATGCTGCCTTACCCAACTCAGTCTGGACCAGATCCTTACCCTTTTGACCTTAGGATACTTTCTTGAAATGTTGCTAGCAGACTACATCCTCCTATCTTTTATCTGAGCCGCCCTTTTCGGGTTTTCGACTCAAGCTCCTCCTTTTCCATCATTCACTTGAGCCGCCCTTTACGGGTTTTCAACTCAAGTGACCCCCGATGGACCCAAGCCGCCCTTTGCGGGTTTTCAACTCGAATCCCTCCTTATTTTATTTTCTCTTTTTCCAACCTCTTTCTTTTTTAGGCTGAGTTTTTTTTTCTTTTTTTTCTTTTTTTTTTAAGCATAGTATTTCTTGACCGCATCAGAGTTAATGGGTCTTGGGAACTCTTCGCCATCCATTTCTTGTAAGATTAACGCCCCACCAGAGAATGCCTTCTTTACTATGAATGGGCCTTCCCAATTCGGTGCCCATTTGCTTCTTGGGTCACGTTGCTCTAGTATAATCTTTTTCAGCACCAAATCTCCTACTTTGAACTCTCTTGCGCGAACTTTTTTGTTCAATGCCCGTTCCATCCTCTTTTGGTACATCTGACCATGGCACAAAGCCGTTAGCCTTCTTTCATCAATCAAGTTGAGCTGGTCATATCTCTCCTGGACCCATTCAGACTCCTCTAACTTAGTTTCTTGATATACTCGCAGGGAAGGCATTTCTACTTCGATGGGTACCACGGCTTCCATCCCATATACCAATGAGTACGGAGTTGTCCCGGTTGAGGTCCTGACACAGGTCCGATAAGCGTGAAGAGCAAAAGGGAGTTTCTCATGCCAATCCTTGTATGTCTCAGTCATTTTCTCTACAATCTTCTTGATATTCTTGTTGGCTGCTTCTACCGCTCCATTCATCTTAGGTCTATATGCAGTGGAGTTACTATGCGCGATCTTGAACTGTTTACACGTCTCTTCTACCAGTTCTTGGTTCAAGTTGGATGCATTGTCAGTAATGATTCTTTCTGGCAACCCGTATCGGTAGATGATTTCTTTCTTAATGAACTTGGTGACCACTGCCTGGGTAACAATCGCATAAGAAGCTGTTTCAACCCACTTCGTAAAGTAATCGATTGCAACCAATATGAACCTGTGCCCATTCGAAGCTTTGGGATTGATAACCCCAATCACATCTATGCCCCACATTGAGAATGGCCAGGGGGCTGACATCACGTGCAACAGATTTGGAGGCACATGAATTCGGTTAGCATAGATCTGGCACTTGTGGCACTTCCTGACATATTTGATACAATTTGTTTCCATCGTCAACCAGTAATACCCTGCTCTCATGATCTATCTCGCCATCTTATGTCCACTGACGTGGCTTCCACATGATCCCTCGTGAACTTCCTCCATGATTTTCCTGGCCTCTGCTGAACATACACACCTGAGCAATGTTTGATCTCGACTCTTCTTGTACAAGAGGTCACCTTCTAACAGATAACCCATCGCCATCCTTCGAATCACCCTCTTGTCATTTTCTGTGGCATGTTCTGGATACTTCTGGTATTTGACGTATTGGAGGATGTCAAAATACCATGGATTCCCATCTAGTTCATCCTCCACACTCATTACATGCGCTGGGGAGTCTTTCATCTGGATTTGGATTGGTCGGATCTTAGTGTTGGTCCCTATCTTGAACATCGAAGAGAGGGTTGCTAGTGCATCAACCAACTGATTGTCCTCTCTAGGCACATGATGAAATGTGATCTTTTCAAAAAACTTAGTTAATCCTGCTATATGATCTCGGTATTTGATTAACTTCGGGTCTCTGGTCTACCATTCTCCTTTCATTTGGTAAATCACCAAGGCTGAATCACCATAAACCTCTATTCTTTTTACTTTCTTATCTAGGGCCATTTGAATTCCCAAAATGCAGGCTTCATATTCCGATACATTATTCGTGGCTGGAAATTCTAAACGAGTTGTAGCCGGGAGATAATCGCCTTCTGGGGATATCAATACTGCACCTATCCCCTGCCCCGACAGGTTTGCTGCCCCATCAAAGTACATTTTCCATGTGTCTCCTTCTTCTTGCGCCTCTTTTACTTGACATATTGCCATCAAGTCTTCATCTGGGAACTCGAAATGTACCGGTTCGTAATCTTTGCTAGCTCAGTCAGCTAAGAATTCTGCTACAGCACTTCCTTTAATGGCTTTCTGAGACACATACACAATGTCATATTCGGACAACAAAACCTGCCATCTAGCGATCCTTCCTGATAATCCGGGCTTCTCAAACACGTACTTGATCGTGTCCAACTTGGAGACCAGCCAAGTGGTGTGATAGAGCATGTATTGCCTTAATCTATGAGCCGCCCAAGCAAGCGCACAACACATCTTCTCCAAATCCGAATACTTGGCCTCATAATCAGTGAATTTCTTGCTTAAGTAATTGATTGCCTGTTCCTTCCTTCCAGTTTCATCTTGTTGGGCCAGCACACATCTCATCGAATTCTCGCGCAGTGTAAAATATAAAATTACTGGCCTGTCTCTCACTGGTGGTACTAAGACTGGCGGGTTGGATAGATATTCTTTAACTTTGTCGAAAGCAGCCTGACAATCTTCGTCCCATTCTCATAGATTTCTCTTCTTAAGCAACTTAAAAATCGGATCACACTTTGCTGTTAGTTGAGAGATGAAACGGGCTATATAGTTCAACCTACCCAGAAACCTCTAACTTCCTTCTGGCTCTTTGGTGGGGGTAAGTTTTGAATGGCCTTCACTTTGTCCGGATCTACCTCAATTCCCTTTCCACTGACTACAAACCCGAGTAATTTCCCTAATGTGGCTCCAAAAGTGCATTTTGCTGGGTTAAGCTTAAGCTGGAACTTTCGAAGTCTTTCAAAGAGCTTTCTTAAATTCACTATGTGCTCCTTCACTGATCGAGCTTTGGCAATCATATCATCCACATATACTTCAATCTCCTTATGCATCATGTCATGGAATAAATTCACCATAGCCCTCTGATATGTTGCCCCGGCATTCTTCAGTCCAAATGGCATGACCTTGTAGCAAAACACTCCCCAGGCCGTAACAAACGCAGTCTTCTCTTGATCTTCTGGAGCCATCTTTATCTGATTATATCCTGAGAAGTCATCCATAAACGAGAATAGTGAAAAGCCCGCAGTGTTATCTACTAGCACATCAATATGTGGCAGAGGGAAATTATCTTTCGGGCTAGCTCGGTTCAAGTCTCGATAGTCCACGCACATTCTAACTTTTCCATCCTTCTTCGGTACCAGGACTATTTTTGCCTGCCATTCTGGGTATTTCGCTTCCTCCAAGAACCCTGCATCTAGTTGTTTCTTGACTTCTTCTTTAATCTTTAACAGCATATCCGGCTTCATTCTCCTTAATTTCTGTTGAACCGGCTTTCATTCCGGTCTGATAAGTAACTTGTGTACTGCCACTTCCGGATCCAAACCTGGCATATCTTGATACGACCATGCAAATACATCGGCATATTACTTCAACAAATCTATCAACTCTTGTCTCTCTTCCCCCGACAAAGTAGTGCCGATTTTGACCTCCCTGGGTTCTTCCTCCATACCCAAATTAATCAATTATGTGAGCTCCTTATGTGGCAATATCTGCTTTTCCTCCTGTTCTACCAATCTCAAAAGGTCTGGGGGTAAGGACTGGTCCTCAATGTCTTCATCGTCGGGCTCGTCGGCAAAAACCAGTTTCTCGAAGTCGAACCCTGGCTCGTAACGAGCGTCTTTGCATTCATCGTCAGTCGGCCTGAGAAATAAGGCAACAAAAATATATATACCAAAGAAAAAGATATATAGCTAGTAATAATGAATGAACTAAAAAAGAAAATATGATAAAAGATGTATGGATGAAACTTGGCGCTGTATTTTATTTGACTTAAAAGAAAGTGAACACAGGATAGTTTGATATTTTGAAAAGAGAAATTCGAACATGGTACTGTCATAGACATTCTTTGGGGGTACTAGTTCTAAGATTAAGATTATTACATCTCTGAGTCATCCACAAAGATTGCTCTCTCATACTCAACCCAGTTGCTCAGAACTTCTCCTGGGGCTAACTCGCGAATCCATGGGCAATCGTCCTCCTCCTGACCATCATCTGAGATAGCATTGACATCCAGATCTTGCAGCTTCTTCACTATCTCTGGCTCTTCCTCTGACCCGTCACTATTGACCCAACCAGCTGACTTGAAAGTTTCAAACAATGGTGGGAATTTCATCTTCTCTTCTTCTACTCTGTATCCCAGCCTTGCTAGGTTTCTCTTTTTCAATCTCTGCTCAGCTTCTGCCCAGTCCTTAGCCATCGGCTTGAATCCCAATCCAAAGGGGCCCTCATGTACAGGTATTTCAACAGCCTATGTAATCCCGTGCAAGTCCCTTCCCAATCCTTTTCCTTCTTCGAATCCCTTCCTCATCATGCACCTGATACTCATGACAGAGTAATCCATCATGGTTTTTGGGATCACCTCGGCAACATCAAAAGTCCTGAAGGAGCATTCATATGACCCCTCTAGTGGTTCAACATAGGAAAAGCCTGTTGTGCTCGCTACTACAAAATCCTCTTCTCCTTTGACCTCGACAAACTTTTCCGGGGTGAGGAATTTGACCACCTGATGTAAGGTTGATGGGACGGCCCCTGCTTGGTGTATCCATGGTCTTCCCAGCATGCATGAATAGGAAGGATGTTGTATATCCAGCACTTGGAACACTGAGGGGAATGGTACTCCTCCCACTTCAATGGTTATGTCCACCTCTCCTATGATACTCCTCCTGGTGCCATCAAAAGCCTTCACGATCAGGTGATTGACTTGGATGCGGGCTTCATCTACTGGTAATCTCTTCAGCATCTTAAGGGGTAAGATATTCAGGGCGGAACCATTGTCGATCAAGACATTGCCCATGCTCACTTCTTGACATCTGATCGTGATGTGCAACGCCTTTAGACTATTCCTCATCCCCTTTGGAATATCTTTCTCTGCAAAGGCTATGAATCCATGTGCTGATATGTTCCCCGCCATATGATCAAAGTCAGTAACACTAATGTTCTGGGACACATACGATTGATTCAAAACCTTCAACAGCGCCTTTCGATGTGCCTCAGAGTTCAATAGCAGGCTAAGAATAGAAATCCTGGCAGGCAACCTATTTAACTGTTCAATTACCCGGTACTCGCTATGCTTAATGATCTTCAGAAATTCGCATTCTTCGTGCTCTGATACGGGTTTCTCAACTGTTTCTTCCTCTCTAGGTCTAACCACCCTCTCTGACTCCTGCATGTTTGTTTCCGATATCACGGTTTCCTCATTCCTCTTCTGAACCGATTCCGTCATTTCTGGCGAGTATACTCGGCCGCTTCTTGTCATTCTTCCCACGCCGGTCACATTGGCTGAGCTGCTTTCTCCTGATGGCGTAACTACTTTGCAGTCATACCTCCACGGTACCTGATGACTATCTATGTAAGGGAACGGTTGTGGAGGTATCACAACTGCATGAGCGACCGGCCTTTTCATGTGTGCGGGTAGTATTGTTGGCGGTCTCGGTATGAATGGTCGAGGTGAACCTACGGGTGGAGCTGGCATAAATGGCCGAGGTCTTATCCTTGGAAGGGTCGGGATGAATGGTTGAATGTATTCTTCTATCACCACGCTGACCTCATGTCCCTTACCCTCTACATAAAACTCAATTGCTCCATCATCCATCAGGTTTTGAACTTCCTCCCTGAAATTGTGGCATCCTTGAATTCCATGCCCCAAAGCATGGTACGGGCATACCCCATCTAAATTTTCCTCCCCGAACTCTCTTGGGGCTATCATTTTTGTTTTCACCAAAGCTTTGTACACTGTGGCCATTGGAGTAACCACTTCCCAAACTTGACTCTTGACTGTCTCGGATCTTCCCGCCATACCCACTTGATTTTCGCCATGATTAGGCAAAGGGTTTGCTGGAGTTGCATTTCCGAAGCTCAACCTTCCTGATCTCACCAAATCATGTACTACATGCTTCAACCTCCAACAGTTTTCCATTGAGTGCCCCTCAGTTCCTGAATGGTAGTCACAATGGGCATTGCGGTCATACCAAGCTGCTGGATTTGGCATAGGCTTTGAAAATGGCAACCTTTGCAACAAGTTCTGCTGTAGCAACTGTGGAAGTAGCTCAGTATAAGTGTATGGGATCGGATCAATTGGGATTCTCCCACTTGCTGGGTCTTTGCCTCATGCCCAGTTTGCCGAGTCTTTCTGTTGAATTACAAGTGGCGCACTAGGATGCTGATTTTGCGACCTTGGATGGAATGGCATTCCCCCAACAACGCTGACATCCCCTGAAGGCTGAGTATAGTAGGAGTTCACCGGATACTGAGGATAATATCCTCTAGGCCTGTAATTGTACCCGTAATTTCTTGGGTAATGTTGTTGTCCCTGGTTCCTAGGCCTGAAATCTGTTTCTCCCACCGAATGTACCCCTCCTTCTTTCTTCATCTAGCCCCTCTTGGCATGCTCACTCACGTCGTCCATGTACCCCATTTTCATGGCAGCTTCCATCGCTTCCCCAGTCATAATCAAACTAGAATACAACTCTGTCATCTTCGGGAGCAGCGCCTTGAAGTATTCCTTAGGAAAGGTTCTGAGGAATAAAGAATTCACTTCCCTTTCGGGGAGCCCAGGCACCATCAGCGCCACTTCTCTGAATTGTTGTCCGTAGGCCGTCAAGGATTCATCGGGCTTCCTTGCCATGTTTGTTAGCGTGTCCCGAGTGGGGGCCAGATCCATCAGGTACTTGAAGTGTGCTAGGAAAGCCTTTGTCATGTCACTCCAGCTCTGAATGCTCCTTGTATCCAGTTGGTTATACCATGTAATGGTTGATCCAGTCAAACTGAACATGAAGTTGTACATCAGAAACTTGTCATCGGTTGAAAAGGGCGCCATCTTGTTCTGGAAACTGAGTATGTGATCTCTAGGATTCTTCGTGCCATCATATTTTTCAAATTCGTGCTCGTGACACTAGGAATTCCGAGATCTTGAATTCCATCCATACTTTTCAGCCTATCTTCTATCCTTCCTTCAATCCTTTGCCAGAACTTCTCCTCCTCCACCTCATTCCTCAAATTTTCTTCTCCTGTGAGGTCAATGGGCCTGGTTGCAGCAATTCCTGGCGGGTACAACTGAGAGTAGTCTTGCTGTGCTGATGCCCCCGTGTCGAATTTTGGGGGAAAAGGATTAAAGGTTCCCGCTGGTACCCCGGGTGGTGGTGGGAATGCAAACTGGAATCCACCAGACATTGGAGTATCAGAGATAGCCGGTCTAGCCGCCGCTCCTGATAGTGGTGGGAATGCGAAGGAAGTACCACTAGATGCCGGAGGATCCGACACTACGGGCCTAGTCGTCGCTCCTGTTGGTGGTGGGAATACGAAGGAAGTTCCACCAAATGCAAAAGGATTGGTATTTTCAGTTTCAAGTCCAGCCATTCCTGCACTTGCCACTGGATTCCCTCCAGTCGGGTCTTCTATGTTCTGGGTGCTCCCTTCCACACCTTTCCCTTTCATTAATTGCATTAACATGCCCATCATTGTTCCATTTGAGCGTTGGTAGGTTCTTCCCGACGCTTCGCCTCTTCATCTCGGCGAGCTATCTCTTCTTTCAGCCGCTGAATTTCTGCAGTTTGATCGTCCATTTTTCTGATACTGGACCTGGTATTATACTGCCGGACTCGCTGATGTTGTTTCCTTGGTCGTGCTATCTTGACACCTTTATTATTAAAACCTTTGATTATAAACCAGAATTAAATCTTTTATTAATATGAGTGGATGGATGAATGGATGCCCTAAAAGGAAGAGTTTACGAGGGTTCTCCACCATTGTGGTTGAATCCGTAATTCTTCGCTTTTATATCCGGAACCATGACTTTGTGCATTCACATAAGTCATAGTATCCTTCGCACTGGCATTTATGCAAAGTGTATGTATGAATAACTGAATGACCTAAAAGGAATGTTATGAAAATTTTCCACCATTGTGGTAGCTCTTCATAACTTGATTTTGTGCATTCACATAAACCAAACATCCATTATGCATTAATGATTATGTAATAGTTGGTCACATAATACCGAAAACCAAGAGACTGGATTAACTCAAAACAAGGTTTAAGACTCCACATTATTACATCCCCAACTCATTCAAACTTGATTATAATCTTAAAACACTTGTTCATTCAACTATTTTAATCTAACTCTACATAGCCTGCATCGTTGGCATCCTCCTCCCGCTTGCGTTTATCAAAGTCTTCATTCAGGATTATATTCTTGTAAGCATTGATGAATGACCCGAAAAGCTGAATCACTTTCTCCAAACACTCTAGGATCTCATGTTCCCCTACTTCTCTGAGCGCTCTCCGATCGCAGACCCTTTGAAGCTCCCTCTTGACTTTCTCAGCCTTTGTCACTCCTTCCCGGACGTATTTCTGCAGCTCTAACAACTGATTAGTGCGAGTGTGATAGCAATCTTCCCACTTGTAGAGCTTCTTCTACCTCAGCTCTGTACACCAAATACTCTGACTCGAGATTTTCGAAATTGGCCTGACGTGTCTCGGCCAGCTCTCCTAAGCGGATAATCTCAGCGTCTAAGTTTTGGATCTGAACTTCATGGGCGACATTCCTTAACACGGATTGCACTTCACGCTACGCCGTCTTTCCCCTTTCTGCTATAAGTTGATCCGTTAGGGTGGTGATCCTCTGATTGGTGCCTGTAAGGTCTGCCTCCTTTCCTTTGAGGATTCTGATTTCTTCATTTTGGTGCCGGACCAAAGAGGCTAAGTTGTTACTAAGATCCCTTTCCTCCTCCAATTCCCCTCTGAGGCTCCGATATCTGTCTCTGATTTCCTTGTTTTCCTGCTCAAGCGCAGCATATTCGGAATTTTCCTCGATAATGGCGACCTCTCTTCTTTTCAGCTCTATGGCTCTCTCTCGGAATGCGTCTCTGGAATGGCCAGGCCTTTTATTCTGACCACCACAAAATTCTGCCCTTTTTTTTTCCTTCTGGTGGTCTTGTTCCAAATTCTCCTTCCTTTTGACCAATTTATCTATCTGGACTTGTAGGTTCTCAGTTGTTTCTGTCATTTGTGCTTTCTCTTTTTCCCACTTGGTCTTCTTCGACTGAAACCTCTCTTCTAATTCCCGGAGTATGGCCCCTTCGCGTAGACGCTTGTTCTCAATTCTTAACTGGGTGAGCTCATCTTCACTGTTTGCCCCCAATCTTATCCTCGGGTTCTTGTCGGGAGGTGGGGCTAAACTCGCAACTGCTTCCTTATGCCATATTACATATTCTGGAGATGGTGTTGTCTTATACAGCGAGTCGGCCACATATTCCCACTAAGAATTCTTCCACTGAAGTGCCTTAGATCTTGCTATGTCAACCTCCAACTGCGACCCATGCTCAATGTCAATACTGCACAAACCCTGCATGCCGGGAATGAACTGCCCGACTCCGAACTGCCTTAGCACCAAAGCGGTCGAGTAAGTGGTGGTTCCCCAAGGTCCCATCAATAGCATCAATGATTCCCCACCACTTCTATGTACTAGAATCTTGTTCCTCATCCATCGGGCTCTCCACACAATGTTGCTGTGCCCACATTCCTTGAACCAGTCTATCCATTCCTGCATTGTCTTCTTAACCCATGCAATATTCCTGAATTCCTTAATAGGATCACTATCCCGAAACTGAATGGCCATCTTGGAAGTATCGATCAAAGGCAAGTGGGTCTTCATCCAGATGGTCAACATGGCCGCACATCCAACAAACCTTCCTTCCCATCTTTTGCAGTGATTTAGAGATCGGATAGTCTCTGCCACAATTGCCGGTGAGACGTCAAAACCATACTTTGCTTGATCCTGGATATCAATCATTAGCTCATCTACATGCGACAAAGCCTTGGGGAATATGATCAATCCATAAATCAAGAGGGCTATCAACTGGGATCCTTTCTCTTCATTTCCCAAATGTTCTTCGGCTTTCTGAACCAGATAACTCTCTTTGAAGGCCCTCACCCCAATGCTCAAAGTTTTTAGCTCGGCCATCCATCGCTCTGCCTTATCCCCTGTCATCTCAGAAATATGTTTACTGACCTGGGGATGTAACCTCCTCCAATAGATATTGTCATTAGGCTTCCTGGATGTGAACTCATCTGAGGGGAACAACATTGAACGGTATTCCTCTACTGTAGGCACCATATCTACCTCAATAAAGACAAAACAGCATCGAGCCGAATCCCAAAATGTACCTTGGCTCTCAACAACGAATGATCGACCTCGGTATCGATCAGACACCCGATGAGCCCATATTTCTGCTTAAACTGTTCTTTGTATGAAAACCTTGCCCACAAACTCTTTAACTTATCCAGGGTGCTCTGATTAGTATCGAAACGGGTCATAGGCGGGAACTCAATGCCATAATCCAAAGATGTTACCACTCCCTTCCTCTGTTGCTCTGTCTCATTTCTCGGCAAATTCTCAATAGGCGATGCTGCACTCGTGCTTCCTTCCGCCGGATGAGATGTGGGTCCCACCCCATTTGGTTCACCTTTTTTCTTGGTTTTCGCCATTATGTGACCACTTAATGCAATGAATGCATAGAACGAAATAGAAAAAAGGGAAACACAAAAGAGCACAAGTTAGTAAAGGAAGGTAAGCTTATAAAGTGAATAACAATGTCAAATTTGAAAAGAAATGATGCCCCATTTCTTTTTAAAAAGTTTTTTTCGTAAAATTCGGACACAAATGTCCTTTTGGGGCAGGTGGTCTATTTATTGAGAGCAAAGGGAAGCTACTCTTTCTACGGTCCGTATTTCCAAAACAAGAGGGTAAAGGTTCAGAATGTTCCTTATGTGTTCCAACTTATATGCTGGGTGGGTCCGCACGCTTAAAAGGTTCCCAATTTCGACCTAGCAAAGTCTCATTGGGTTGAGGTTTTTCGCACAACCTGTACGGGGACCTGGTTGGTCCCACGAAGGCTTGCTTATTATACCTCCCAAAATCTAATCAAGGCGGCAACATGTAAATGCAAAATGCAGTCTAAGTGAAGGGTGTGAAGGAACAACCTACCATTACCCTAAAACTAAACCTGGCAGACCTAGTAACTAATTGATACGAATCTAGTTGTTTTAAGATTCAAATCCACCCTTGTGACCCGCCAAGAATCAACTTGAACAACTTTCAACTTCTAGATGTGTATGTCGACAATCTCACCCAAGCAATCTTCTTCTTTCGTCGGCCTTAGACCTCCAATTAGACCTGCAATTGAACACCTAAGATCAAAAGATTCACAAGCAATCAAGTATCATAACTTAATTGTTTGCTAGGACTCTACAAGATTGAAGAACCCTAAGTTTTGCTCAAACTAGAACAAAGAAGCTAAGATAATCAATTTGGGTAAAAAAAACCTCAATTTTATTAATCAACTCAACTTATGTTTACAAGAGGGGTTTGGTGCCTTTATATAGGCATAGGGTGATGCCCTAGATCTAGAAAAATAACCTAATTTTCGTCCAAATATATGGCCTAGGGTAAAACTAGTCCAAACCCAACTAGGAAAAGGAAATAAAGACATAATTAAACAAGGATTGGACTTAGTCAAACAAGGTCCAAGCCAAATAACATCCAAACTTAAAAATAAGCTAATTAAAGATAGAATAAAGCCCACAATGGCCAAATTACAACTCTAATGACCTAGTGCTCATCGATTTCAAGAAGAATGAACAACTTGGAATCGATGGAAATATTCCTTTGTTGATGATCTCCAATGGGCTTCAAATGATCTCTGATGGCTTTAAACTCATCAAGATGAACTCTAATGAGGCCAAACAAAGCTTCCTTGAACCTTTTAGCTCTTGGAGACTTTGGGCCGACGAAAGAAGAGGATTCACCTTGTGAAGGTCATCGACATACACATCTAGAAGTTGAGGAAGTTCAAGTCGACTTTGATAGATATTCAAGGCTAGATTTGAATCTAACACAACTAGATTCGTATCAATTGGTAATCAGAACATAGGTTGTCATCTTCAATCGGTAAATCTATCCTTTCTATTCATCTATCA
>AWUE01012681.1:0-31609 GCA_001974825.2 Corchorus olitorius
TTTTTGCGTCATTTAAAAAAAAAAAAAAACATTTCTGCGTCATAAAAAAAAATTTTCTTGGTCTTGCGTTTTTAAGATAAAAAAATATTTTCTTTTATTTTCTGTCTTTAATTTTAATTTTGTTTAAGAACTTTTACTACTAACAATTTTCTTTTGAGTTTTTGAGTTTTATTAGGAATCTGCATGCCAAAGACAAGAAGTAGTGGTACAAAAGATTTTGAATTTGATCCAGAGCCAGAAAGAACACTATTTTCGCTAAGGAAGGAGAAATCAAATCGACAACAAGAAGAGGAGTCATCCAATTCAAGTTCTCAATCAACTTCTCCTAGATCTGCTGCTTCAACATCGTCAGAAGACATGGCAAACGAAGAAGAACCTAAAACTTTGAGAGAGCTGTCTGCACCAAACGTCAATGCACAACGCTTAGCAATTCGATACTCGGATACGACTGCAAATTTTGAGATTAAATCTGGATTTATTCAGATTTTACCTAAGTTTCACGGTCTATCTGGAGAAGATCCTCACCGACATCTAACCGATTTCCAGATTGCCTGCACATCAACAAATATTCAAGGTATTACTGAAGACCAATTCAAGCTAAGAACCTTTCCGTTCACTCTTGTGGATCGTGCAAAAGATTGGTTGTACCTCTTACCAACCGGTTCAATCGCATCTTGGACGAGCCTTAAGAAGTTGTTCTTGGAAAAGTACTTTCCCGCTCACAAAGTATCAAGTATAAGGAAGGAGATTTGCGGAATTAAGCAACGCCATGGAGAAACAATGCACGAATATTGGGAACGTTTCAAGACACTATGTGCGAGCTGCCCCAATCATCAAATCATTGAACAGTTGCTGATCCAATACTTCTACGAAGGATTACTACCGTTTGACAGATCTTACATAGATTCTGCAAGTGGAGGTGCTTTCATAGACAAAACTCCCACCGATGCTTGGACTTTAGTGGAGAACATGGCTGCCAACACTCAACAATTCGGATATCGAGAAGACTATTCAAGACAAGGCGATACAAGAAGAATCAATGAAGTCTCTATCCATTCCACCTCACTGGAGCAACAACTTCAAGAGACAAATCAACAAGTCGCTGCGCTCACTGATTTATTCAAAGCGAATTTTTCAAGTGTGTCTAAGATTTGCGGAATTTGTAAGCAGGAACACACCGCGCAAGAAGTCAATGCTGTTGGAATGCAAGGAGCATATCAAAGGAAGCCTGAACCTTATTGGAGAGCCGAGCAACCAAGTCAACAATATGGGAACCAAGGTAACTATCAAGGAAGGCCAATGAATTATCAAAGGCCTAATTTCCAACAATCTTCACAAGCTATCGAGATGCAACAATTGAGAGAAGCTATGGAGATGATGAGGAAACAAATAAGCCAATTGGCTAGTGACATGAGTGAGCTCAAGACACAAGGTCAACAAAGGATACCATCACAACCAAAGGTACCTCCGAAGGAGAATGTAAGTGCAATCACTTTATGGAGTGGAAATGCCGCACAAGATGAAGGAGAGCCGAGCTACACCAAAGAAGAATTGCAAGTGTCTGACAAAGAAATCAAGATCGAAGACAAACCCAGAAGAGATGGCGCAACCACCATGGAAAAAGCCAAGGAGATTGCCGCCGACAAGAAAGATTCCAAGAAAGGAGCCAGAAAAGAATCTTCATCGATGACATCTGCCCAGATTTCCAAAGGAAGACTAAGGATAGCAACTTTTCAGCAACGAAAAGTTGAACCTTTTTATCGAGCCTGGGATAGATTCAAGAAGTTCTGCGCAGCATGCCCTCACCATGCCATATCACAACAGCTTTTGATTACATACTTCTATCAAGGATTAGGAGTAGATGGCCAAATTCTTGTGGATAGCGTGGACAACATCCCTTTGTTCGATAGAACCCCAAAAGCTGCATTGAAGCGTTGGAATCTTTGACTAAAGCAATTGCACCCCCTAGCTTTAAAAAAAGAAAAGCAAAGGAAGAGCAAGATGCCAACAAGCAAGAAGTTCAGCCACACGGAGAGAAGCAGAAGATGGAAGCCAAAGAACCAAAGGAAGACGCTCAAGGCAATGATTGAGCCAACCCAGCCGGCCAATACCAGGCTATGGCCCGGCCATCCTCGCACATGGCCAGGATAGGACCAGCCACAACCGAGCCCTTCCGAGATACATGCCCGGCTATAGCCCGGCCATCCGTGCCATCCTCCGCGCCGATCGCCCGGCCACTCGAGCTATCTACCTGGTCACGCCCGGACTCCTCCGCGGGCCACAACCGGCCATCCGCACCGCCTGCCCGTTCGAGCCTGTCTTCCTCCGCACCATCCGAGTATCACGCCCGGCCATGCCCGGCACCACAAGCCACAGCTGCGTCTCATGCCCGGCCATGCCCGCCATCTCAAGCCTCATCCGAGCCACATGCCCGGCTAGGACCGGCCACAGTCAAGTCAAGTGCCCGGCCATGGTTGTCCGGGCCATGGCCTTGGCATGGTTGCTCGAGGCTCGGATGATGCCTCCTAGCTGGCGTGCGTGTTGCGCGGATGGCCTGGTGCTACCAGGTGTTGGGTCTCCGCATGGCTCGGTGTGGTCCGACCCTTGCCTGCTTGCTGGCTGGTCCTCGCGGGACATGGCCAAGTCATGACCGGGCTGTGGCCTGGTCATGTCCGGTTGCCATCGAGCTAGAGCCGGCCATGCGTGGTCATGCATGGTCCGAGCTTGATGCTTGGCTCCTAATTTTTTTTTTCTTCCAATTAAATGGCAAAATTCTTTAACTGCAAAATAAAAATTAAGTTAGAAATTAAAATTATTGGGTTGCCTCCCAACAAGCGCTTGATTAAAGTCATTAGCTCGACTCCTTTTCCTATTCTTTGTAGCTCAAATTGGAAGATAGATAGGATCTTCCAATTTAATTTCTTCAATCATCATTGTTGGCAATGCTTCAAAATACGGTTTGAGCGTTTGTCTGTTGACCTTGTACTGCTTCTGGTTACTTGGATTTTCAATGATAACTGATCCATTAGGATATACTTGAATTACTTCAAATGGTCCATACCATCTCGATCGGAGCTTCCCAGGATTTTCCTTCAATCGATTATTAAGAACTAAAACCTTTTGTCCTTCATGAAACGATCTTCGTAAAATTCCTTTGTCATGGATGGCTTTGGTCTTCTCCTTGTAGATCCTTGAATTCTCGTATGCTTCATTCCTAATTTCTTCAAGCTCTTGTAATTGCAGCATTCTTCGAATTCCAGCTTTGTCAAAGTTGAGATTGCATTGCTTTATTGCCCACCATGCTTTATGCTCTAATTCCACAGGTAGATGGCATGGCTTACCAATCACAATTCGGTATGGGGACATACCAAGAGGTGTCTTATAAGCTGTACGATAGGCCCATAAAGCATCTCCTAGTCTCATGCTCCAATCTCTTCTTTGAACAGTAACTGTCTTTTCCAAAATCAGCTTCACTTGGCGATTTGATACTTCAGCTTGACCACTGGTTTGAGGATGATATGAAGTGGATACTCGATGTCGAACTCAATATTTTTCAACCAGTGCTTGGACAATCTTGTTGCAGAAGTGAGTACCTCGATCACTGATGGGGGCTCTTGGAATGCCAAATCTATAAAGAATATTATTCTTCATGAATTTGACTACTGTCTTTGCATCATTTTTCTCGGTAGCTATGGCTTCAACCCATTTAGAAACATAATCAACAACTAAGAGTATATAATACTTCTTATCTGATGGAGGAAAAGGTCCCATGAAATCAATTCCCCATACATCGAAGACTTCAGCAACAAATATAGGGTTTTGAGTCATTTGATTCCTTTTCGATATGCTTCCCGTTCTTTGACAGCATGGACAAGTCTTGCAATATTTATAAGAGTCTTTAAAAATTAAAGGCCAATAAAATCCGCAATCTAAGACCTTTCTTGTAGTCTTCTGGTGTCCAAAGTGGCCTCCGCATTCATTGTTATGGCAGAACTTCAGAACTGATTGAATCTCGTTATCCGAAATGCATATTCTCATGACTTGATCAGAACCGTGTCTCCATAAATACGGATCATCCCAAAGATAATACTTGGTATCACTGATAAGCTTCAATTTCTTTCCTTTGCTAAGATCAGAGGGTAAACGACGAGCAACTAAGAAATTGACTATATCAACATACCAGGGTGGATGAGAAACGACAAAAATTCCTTCAAATGGCAATGCTTCGTTGATTGCAGTTTCTTCCTCCTTGCTTTCAATTCTGCTTAGATGATCAGCTACGACATTCTCTGCTCCCTTCTTATCCTTAATTTTGATATCAAATTCTTGAAATAACAAAAGCCATCACATAAGCCTAGCTTTTGCTTCTTTTTTTGACATTAGATATCTCAATGCAGCATGGTCGGAGTAGATTATCACCTTGGATCCAAAAATATATGGACGAAACTTCTCCAAAGCAAAGACAACAGCTAGCATCTCTTTTTCGGTGGTGGTGTAGTTCTTCTGGGCAGCATCTAGAGTTCTTGAAGCGTAGTAGATAACATGCGGCACTTTATCTACTCTTTGACCTAAAACAGCTCCAATGGCGACATCACTTGCATCACACATGATCTCGAACGGTAGTTTCCAATCCGGTGGCTTCACAATTGGAGTAGTGGTGAGGGCAGTCTTCAATTTGTCAAAGGCTTCCTTGCAGTCGTCTCCGAACTTGAACTCTACATCCTTCTGAAGTAGTCTACACATCGGTGCTGAAATCTTCGAGAAGTCCTTGATGAATCTTCGATAGAAACCGGCATGGCCCAAGAATGAACGAATATCGTTGACACACGTTGGATATGGCAGGTTCTGAACAACGTCAAACTTAGCTTTGTCGACTTGCATACCTTGTTTAGATACCACATGGCCTAAAACAATGCCTTGTTTTGCCATGAAGTGGCATTTTTCACCATTTAATACCAATTTGGTTTCAACACATCTTTTCAAGATTAATTCCAAGTTATGCAGGCACTGATTGAAGTTATCTCCATAGACTGTGAAATCGTCCATAAAGACTTCCATCTTATCTCCCACATAATCTTGAAAGATGCTCATCATACACCTTTGAAAAGTCGCAGGTGCATCGCATAAACCAAAAGGCATTCTGGTATAAGCATACGTACCAAAGGGGCAGGTAAAGGTGGTCTTCTCTTGGTCTTCAGGTGCTATTGGAATCTGGAAGTATCCTGAGTACCCATCCAGAAAACAATAATAGGCTTTGCATGCTAATCTCTCCAACATCTGATCGATGAATGGTAGTGGAAAGTGGTCCTTCCTTGTTGCAGAGTTTAATTTTCTGTAGTCGATGCATACTCTCCATCCATTCTACAGTCTTTGAGGAACTAGCTCTCCTTCCTTGTTCTCTACGACGGTGAATCCGGATTTCTTTGGAACTACTTGGACAGGGCTGACCCATTTACTATATGATATACCATAAATGAGACTAGCTCCAAGTAATTTGAGAACTTCTTCCTTGACGACTTCAGCAAGATTCGGGTTCAGTCTTCTTTGTAGCTGTCGAACAGGTACCGTATCATGTTCAAGTCGGATCCGGTGCATGCACACAGTGGGGCTTATTCCTTTGATGTCAGCTACGGTCCATCCAATGGCTTCCTTGTATTCCTTCAAGACTCTGATTAGTTGTTCTTCTTGTAAATTATTTAATTTACTTGAAATAACAACAGGTAGAGTTTCTCCTTCTCCAAGGAAGACATGCTTCAGTCCTTCTGGGAGTGGCTTCAGGTTGACTTCGGGCGGCTGGATGATGGATGGCAGAGGCGTCGGTGTTGGCTCCAGCTTGATATAGGACTTCTGCTACCGCTTCTGACGTCTGGACTTCTGCTTCCTTGATTTCTTTGTCATCTAGGCTCCTTGTAAGTACCAATTCAAGTTCATCTTCGTGGTGGAGTGATTGAACTTGTTCGGAACAAACTTCAATGGCATCAATGGCGCAGATAGGATGAATCTCAGCAGGATATTTCATGGCTTCATAAATATCGAATTCAATGAGTTTCCCATCAAATTCCATGCTGAGTTTTCATGTTGGACTTCATATTTTGTTTTGGCTGTGGCAAGAAAAGGTCTTCCTAGCAGCAACGGCAAATGAGGTAGATGAAAGTCATCTTCACTCATCTTCAGGACATAGAAATCTGCAGGAAAAACGAAATCTCCAATCTGCACTAAACATCTTCAACTAAACCCTCAAGTTTAATGTTAGTTCTATCAACAAATTGTATAGTCAAATCAGTTTTAGTTACAGGTTCAATTTTCAATTGTGAATAGACAGAATAATGCATGATGTTAATTGGAGATCCAAATTCACACATAGCCTTTTCTATCTGATTCTTTCCTATTTTACAAGGAATAGAAAAAGATCCTATATCATGACTTTTATGATGCAGTTTTCTCTGGTATGTAGCAGATACATTCTCATTCATGCAAGCATATTTTTCAGAAAACTTACTCTTAGTCATGCATAATTCTTTGAGAAAGTTCGCGTACCTGGGTTTTCGGACAACTTTATCAAGCAATGGAATATTTACCTCTATATTCCGTAGTGAATTAAGTTGCATTGCAAACCTTTGAGGGAACGGTATTGGATCATACTTCTCTTGCATCTCTTCCATCCATTCTTCTTCGGCTTGAATTTGAGCAGCGGTTGCTAGTGGAGTGCGCTGACCTCTCTTGTTTTTGGTTGGAAACTCCTTTCTTCTTGGCGATTGAATGTTGGGCACAGCTTCTGGTGGTTGTGCAGCAGAGAAAGCAAGTGCTATCGGAGGTTGAAGTGGAACATCAGGTGACTCCGTCTTTAGCGCATTCCACTGTTGAGCTCCTTCAATTGAATTGACTGCAAAACCTTGTTGGGTTGAATTTATAGGTGATTGCTGAACTTGAGGTTGATTCACCATTTGATTCGAGATCATTTGCTGGAGTAGATTGGTCAAAGAAGAGATGGCCGTATTAACTTTGTCAAAACGCTCATTAATTCCTTGAAGAAATTTTGGTTCAGGCTCAATCGTTGAACTCCTCGGTGTGCTGAATTGATAGATATTATCTGCCATCTTGTTTAATAGCTTCCTCGCCTCTTCAGGGGTTTTGAATCTCAAACCGCCTCCACTGGTGGCATCAATATTGCTTTTATCTGATTGAGATAACCCATCATAGAAGTTTTGGATTAAAAATCCTTCATTTAAGCCATGATATGGGCAACTCTCACATAGTTTGTTGTACCTTTCCCAATATTGGTACCACTTTTCATCTTGTGATTGGCAGCTAGCAGAAATCTTCTTTCTAACTTCAGAAATTCTTGAGTTTGGAAAATATCTCTCCAAGAATGCTTCTTGTAGTCCATTCCATGAGGTGATAGATTTCGGTGGTAGACCCCAGAACCATTCTCTTGCTTTTCCTTCCAAAGTGGATGGAAAAGTTCGCAGCTTCACTTGTTCTTCAGGTATCCCAGTAATCAAGGCACACTTGGTGTAGAAGGCTTGAAGATGCTCATGTGGATTTTCATACTCTTCTCCATCGAAAACTGGTAGCAAACGGATCACTCCTGGCTTCAATTGGTAGGACATCCATATCAGGATAATCAATGCAGAGGGGTTTCATCTCGCGTGCGAAATTCAACTCCCCTAGAGAACGTGTCTGCTCCATCGGATTTCCTACAAAACAAAGATGATCAAGTGCAAATGAAATAGAAAAAGAAAAGAAAATAAACAATCTCCCCGGCAACAGCGCCAAAATTTATGATCGGTCGTCAGCAAATCATAAAAATAAAAATCCCAACAATTACTAACTAAAGATAATTAGGGCAAGTAGGGGTCGATCCCACAGAGAGAAAGGTTATTATTCTTTTTCTTAAAACAAAACAAATAAAATAAAGAAGATTTTGAGAGTAAAAATTAAATAAAATCAAACTAACAACTAAGACTATCTAAGAAAACAATAAAGAAAATTAAAGAAAACAATTAATTAGAAAGCAGAGAATAAATTGAAAAAAAAATAATTAAGAGAAACCTCCAACATAGAATTAATATCCCTCTTGACAACAATACCATGGATCATTGATATCTAAAAATTATGAAAACAATGGATAGCTTGCTTGGAATTTAATCCTAAATTATCTTAATTAGATAAAACTCTTGATCCAGTGTGAATTATCCCTTTTACTCTTTAAATAATTACCTATTGATCCAGTGTGATAATTACTCAAGAATAAAGCATTAGGATCTAGTAATTTACAAGCACAATGAGCAATTAGAAATTGGTCAAAGATTCTTAAATCCCTTGGAAGGAAGATCCTTCGCTTCCAATTGCTACCTCACAATTAAATCCGAAGATCCTTCAAGATATTAATTTAGCTAATGCTACTTAATTTATCAAGAAAGTGCTAGCTTCAATCTATCAAAACAAGCAACATAGAATTCATACAGAGATATTAAGAAATACCCAATTAATTTTCATATAAAAGCACAAAATCTCACCATGATATAAGTCAAGAGATCAATTAAATTCTACATTGGAGAAAAGAAAAGGATTACTCACTCATGAATTGAGTGAGCATCCAAAGAAAATAAGAAAAACTTATCTAAGGATGGGAAGTAAAGGGGCCGACGGCTCCTAGAGCAAAGCTCCTCCAAATCTTCAACAATTCTTCAAAATAAAATCTCTAGATCTACATGTGTTTTAAAAACCTAAACCTAAGGTGCCTATTTATAGTGGAAATAACCCTAGGAATTCCAATCCTAACTTGGAAAGGAGTCTAGGACGATTTAAGGGTCTAACTTGAACTCCAAGTTGGATTAAAAGCCTTCCTAATATCATGAATCTCTCTATTCAATCCCGCAAGAAACAATGGTGGCTTGTAATGGTTCCTCAATTTCTGCCCTAGACATCCACAACATCATCTCTGAGTAGTACTCATCAACACTCTTCGATCCTTGCCTCAAGGTTTGCAAACTTTGGTAAAGGGAATTGATGTAGTAGCTTGGCACAAATCTCTTTCTCATGACACTCTTCAATTGCGCCCAAGTATCTATAGGGCTCTCCAAATTTCTT
This sequence comes from Corchorus olitorius, assembly GCA_001974825.2. Lineage (NCBI taxonomy): Eukaryota > Viridiplantae > Streptophyta > Magnoliopsida > Malvales > Malvaceae > Corchorus > Corchorus olitorius. The sequence continues at coordinate 9,094 of AWUE01012681.1, forward strand.
CTCCTTGACTGCACCAATTGATTATACCAATTCAAAGCATTCTCAACAAATTCAAGGATAGCAATTTGTACCTTCTTAGATTCAGCAAAGGGCTGATAATCAAAATACATGTCTAATTTTGACACCCACTCTAAGTAATCCGAAGGTTTCCCTTTCCCATTGAACTTTGGAATCTTGTATTTGATGTTGTCCTTAGGCTCATCTCTTTGTTCACCTCTCCTAGTGTTCGCGCCAAAAAATCTCTTTGGAGATCTTGGTGAAAGGGTACCGAGCGTGCCAGTCAATTTTGTCAAAAAATTGATAAAAAGTGTAGTGAAAATTAAAAGATCAATTTTGTCTTAAAAATTGAGAAAAAGATGCAAGTAAAAATAAAAGTTCAATTTTGTAGTAAAAATTGAGAAAAAGTGCAGTAAAAAGTAAAGGATTGCTTGGAGTGTAGTAAACATAAAATAAATCAAACGAAATGCAGATCCTGAATCAAAGTCGCACAAACATGTTTAAATCATTGATTCCAGATTCATAAACATAAAAAGGATTGCTGTAAAAAGGATATTTTCTTGATTCAAAAGAAAAAAATAACAAGAAGTTGTTATTTGATTGCAGAGGAAAAGTAAATACAAGAGATGTCTTGTATAAACAAGATTAAAAATAATAAAAGGAGAATCAAGTGTAGAACTTGATGAACAATATTAAGAAATAGAGATGAAAGCTCTGAGGCTTGTTGAAAAATGATAAAAGAAGCACTAGGCTTGATTGTTTGTTGATTACTCTGAGGAGAGGTTTTTCGGAGAGGCTGTTGGAGAGAAAATTTTCGTTGGAGGCTGTTCTCTTTATATAGGGGCCGGCCTCCTAGGGTTTGTTGCAATCCGACGGTCCAGACTAACTCCCTCTTGATTATGCATTATCTTTTGTATTTAATTCCTGATGTAAATCCCTTTAATTAAGGAAAATTCCACCAAATCAGCCAAGAGAAAGTCCACCACGTTTTTGACTCTTAATTGTGATAATTATCACAATTAATTTCTGAAATTTGCATTTAATTGGCTCCAAAGGTCTTGGTGCAGCAAGCCGGGGTGGAAAACCAAGTGCGGAGAAGCCAAATGGTGCTGAAACGAACTCCAAATGCCACAAAACTTTAGACTTGATCAATTGGACATGAGATTAGGCTAAAGATCATATCACTAAGGTCATATGACAAAAATCATGAAAAATCGATTAAGGCAATGGCTTAAACCGAGCTAATTTAGCCATACTGTCCTTAATTGAATAAAAGTAAAAAGTTACGAAAATGGTCAAACATGGCTAAATTCCTCCAAATAGCATCAATATTGCATGAAAACCAAGCTAGTGTTCCAAATGGTGAAATCGCTATGCAAAAAATGTCTCGGGATTGAATTCTGTCCTTAATTGCACAAAATGCAAGTTTTCTTCCGGGATCGGAATGAGCTGAAATTTGGACAGAGTGTTCTTCATAATATTTGGAACAACTTTAATAAAAGACATGTTGCCAAATTCATTCATCTTCGACCTCAATTTAAAAGCCCTAATCTCATTGTCCTTAATTGAAAACTTGTAAAAAGTTTACCTCGGGAGGGCTCAAATCTGATTTTAATGGCATAGACCGGTCAAGCCCAATTTGTGGAGTAAAATGGGGCGGTCTTGCTATATAAACACATTTAATTTCTTTAATTTCTTAATTCCATAATTTCCATAAGTAATTTGGGAATAATTAAGGAAATTAGATCAAAATTCAACTCTTTCCTTGTTGAATTTGGCCTAGGGTGGACTAAATCCAACCATCCATAGGACTTTAGAGGATTAAATCGTGGCCGTCCATTTTGAGCAATTACTTGATTACCCTTGGTTTAAATCATGGTATAAACAATGCCCCCTAAAATTTATTCTTTATTTAAGAATTAAGATTATTAAGAGTTTTAATTGCTCTTAATTTCTCTTTTGCCGCAAGTCTCTTCCTCTTTCTGCCTCATCTCGACGTCGACTTCTCCGTGCTGCTTCCATCACAATTTCTCTTTTCCTCTAAGCCTTGCTCCATCGACATCACCATGGCCCCAAAGGAAACCAAGCCGTCGGATGGCAACCATAGCCATAGCCGAAGCTCCAAGTCCCATTGGACCAAGGAGAGCTCTCATGATGCTGCTGCTAAGTCTTTCACCAAAGTGAAGCATGCTGTTCCGAGCTCTTCTCTTTGACATCGAGCCAATGTACCTTCCTCCAATCAACCAAAATTGAAGTCCATGGTGGTACAAGAGAAACCTTCCATCATACAAGGTAGTCTTTATCCAATTATTGCTCCAATTTTTAGAGGTAATTGGCTTGGATCAACCACTTAATCTTGCACATACTTGTTAATTTTCCTGGGCTAATTCGGCATCCAATTGGTGCCAAAATCGTTGCACTAGTCGGCTTGGTCATAAACCCTAGCCGAATTGGATTTTGTCTCATGGTGCCAACACATGAATCTTACAATGCTTGGCACCTAATTTTGTAAAAATTGCCACCAAATTTAGCTTTTTTGTTTCTAATCAAAAGTGGCAGATTTTGCTTCTTTTAACGAAGCTTTAAATTTTGCATGATGGCTACATAATTGATCTTAGCCATATACAGGTTGCATGCGGTTAAGGCTTTAACAGCCTTATAATTTTGCTTCTCAAAATATAGTTGCAACAAAATTTGCAATTTTGCACCACAATTACAAAATTGTCGCCACGTATATACATACTTGTTTAGCGAATTCCAATTTTGCTTTCCAATTTTAATTTTTGCATGTTGGCCGCATTGCACCAATTGGCCATTATTTTTTATCTCATGCGATTGAGGGCTTGTAAACCCTAACGCCTTGTTTGCCGCGCCTCATTCTCAATTTCGCACTTATAAGGGCTGCAATTTTTATACCATGCACCATACTTTGTTATTTGTTAAGAATTCTAACAAAATTTTCCTTATGTTAAGTGCAGAAAACAACACAGAGGGTGGTGCAGCAACCAAGGACAAACAAAAATCTCATGGAAATTCCTTGGATGATCTTGAGTATGCACTGGCAATTTCCAATAATCAAATGGAGTACCCTAGTGATTTTATTGCCAATTCATTTATTGGCTAACCTTCTGAAGAAGTAAGCCAATATTTCCCTTTGCACCGAAGTGCGCCACTTCCATTCCAACTCAAAGATCGTGATTGGGATATGTGGCTCACCAAACCTCCATCTTGGCCAACTGGTTCAAAAGGATGGCCTGAATGGGTTGATAGAATTGTGCTACACTGTAGGAAGCAATTAAAGGATTAAGACTTGTTAACCTTTGTTCAGCTCTCCAAGTATGAATTCCATTATGATGGTACTCTTTTGGCTGCACTATCTTGCTATTGGAACAAGTGCTGGAACTCCTTTTTCTTCCCTTGTGGGCCAATGTCCATTACTTTGATGGACATTGCGGCACTTACCGGTCTTCCTTGCCATGGGGATGGCATCTCTAGCGCCATGCCTATTCATCCAAATGAAGAAAATGGCTTCACCATATCTACGCCCAATGGCGTCAAGGCTACTTTCGGAGTCTTCATTGGTGCGTGCGCCAAAACTGGTGATGAACCTCCTAGTGCGGAAGAATTGACAGCCTTCATGTTATGCCTAATTAGCAAATTCATGGTATGTTCTTCTTCAAAAGGTTGCAATCAAGATCATATTAAGTTGGTGAAGATCATGGCTTCTGGTAGAAAACTAGCTCTTGGGCAATTTGTTCTTGGTGCGATATACAGAAGTTTATTCAACCTCTTTGAAGTTAAGACTACCGCACCGAATGGTCCTTTGTGGGTGGTGCAGCTCTGGGCTTGGATGTACTTCCCTAGCTTGGCACCAACTAGATCTCCTTCTCTTGCTAATGCTCGTTGTTTTGGTGCTTTATATCTTGGTTTGAGGCCTAAGCAAGATGATCCTGACTTCATCTTTCGGTATTTCTGGGATTTGAGAGATCATGTGTTCTTCATGTTTCAGCACCGTCCCATAGGACCTTCTTGGTTCAAGTTATGTCATACACATAAAAATTCCAAAGTGGTGAAGCAGGTTTGGACCAATTACCTTGTTGGCATTGATCTTCCATTTGGTCTTGAAATTGGCAGGAAAAACAAGCAAAGTTTCGAATTGTACTATCCTCCCTTGTTTAGTAGATAGTTTGGCTACACCCAGAAGATTCCCGCACCTCCTCTTTTCTCCAAAAATCTGTGCTGCCATCTCAGAGATTGGTTTTCTGACAAGAAGACTTACTATGATGCCCACAAATCAATGGAGGTGAGGCGAAGAGATGAAAGATTTAACATCACTCCCCTTATTCCACAAGCTGCACCTGATTTCTCTGAGTGGTGGTCCAATATTTGGAATAGAGTGAGTAGTGAAGGTGTTGAAGTCGCACTTGCTAGACTCAAATTTCCTTCAGGTACCTTTCTTCCTTGTTTATTTTGAGTAAATTTTCACCATTTTTTGCTTCTTTACTTAACTCTTTCTTTTGCAGCCAATTTGTTTCCTGCACTAAAGAGAGAACCAAAGAATCCTACCACACCAAAGCGTACTGCACCTTCCAATGGAGAAGATGGTGGAAATTCACTTAAGAGGCAAAAGAAAGGAGTGCCAAGTTCGAGCAAGGAAACTGCTCATGTTGACTTGGATGGTGATAATGGCGTCACTTCTCCTCCTTTGGTGGCGTCAGCATCTCAGGTATGTATTCTGAAATGCTTTCTTTAAATTCATAGCTCAAATTAAATGAATTTCACCTAATTTTTACTTGAATTTATTCCAATCAAGGTGGCAAAAAGTCCTTCACCACGTGAACATGTTGATGATGATTCACCACCTTACTCTCCTCCTCCCCTTTCTCCAACTCCCATGGCTTCAGAAAATGGCCAAAATGAAGTTGTTTAATCCGAAAAATCACACCAGATGGTGATGATGGCAATTCGGATGGCACCACCTCCCTTGGTGATATGGATGAAGATTTAGCCAAAGTGCAACCTGGTGATGAGGAGTTGGCTAATATCTTGAAAGATTTGGGTTCTAATTCCCAAGATGGTGGCAATGTTATGGATCACCTAGATGAGGTAAACTTTCTTTCTCCATTTGTGACCTTAAACATGCACCATTATGGTTTGTAAATTTTGATTTTTGCTAATTTGATGCAGATGACAAGAGATCCAATTTCTGACTTTGATGCCACAAGTGTTGCACCATGCTCAAATGTTGAGATCAATCAAAAGGCTGTTGCACCTGCACCAAAGGATTCGGCCAACAATTTTCCTTCACATGATCAAGTAAGTTTCTGCACCTTACTTCTTTTCTTCAATTCGGCAAACATATTATTCACCAAATTTAATTTTAGGTTGATCTAAATGTGGCGCCAACAACCAAAGAGGCTTCCTCAAATTCTTCTGATGATGAAATTTTGGTGGCACCAACTCCTTTAGTCAAACCAAGTACTTCCTTTCCTTCGGTAAGAAACCAAACTTTATGCACTTTATTTCAAAATTTTGAAATTTACAAGTAAAAATACTTACTTGGTGGTTTCTTTCAGGACCCTACTGCACTTGCTAAGAAATGTGATTCTTTGAAGATATTCATTTCAAAGGCCTTACCAGAAGCTTCTGGAATTTTAGCAGCTTCATGTCCTCAAGCTTCTTCAGAATCTGAGTTGGTGAAGGCTCTAAGAGGCCTCAGAGAACTCCTTGCCAATGTCAAAAGTGCCGCTGATGCTGAGTCCCTAGATGTCTTTTATGCTTTTGCCCTTACTTTGGCCACTGCACCTGAACTTGATGAAAGAGGAGTTCAGTTTTGGCGCAACTTTCGAAGGCATCTTGAGTTGTTTCTTTCTAAATGGCGCCCCACACTTGCTAAGTTTAATGAGTGTTGCTCCAAACAAAGGAAATATGAAGGTCGGCAAGCCATGCTTGATTCTGAAGTCTCTAGAGCTCGCAACTTGGTTTCTCTAAGCAATGAAGAGGCTGCACTTCAGGATGAGCTTGACACCATCATGGCTAGGGCGGCTACCATTAGGAAAAGACTTGCTGAATTGTCCTCCGAGAGAGAGAAGTCGGCTTTGCTGGATTGTGATCACATCATGAAGGAAGCTGAGGATCTTGCTAGGTCCAGAGCCTATTATGAGGAGATAATCAAGGAGAGGGATTTCCTTGAAAGCCTTATTTCTTCTTATGCAGATGAATACTTTTCTTGGAGGGAATTTCTTCCTAAGTCCCTGGGTAAGAACAAAAAATAAGATAGAAAATTTGGTTATTGCAGCACTTTGTGATTTTGGTGCTTATGGATAATTAAATTTTAGTTTATGCACTTTTCATTTTGAACAATTGCAATTTGGATTGGTGGCACTTGTTTTTGCCAACTATGAATTTTTATGCACAAGTGGCTAAGTTTATTAGCCAACTAGAAATTTGATTTTGAAATATTTTCTATCTAATGGCTTATAAATTTATTTTAGCCATATAGATCTTGTTCATGTTTGATTATGGTATAAATTTGATTACACCAAATAACCAAAAATTGATGAATTAGGGTAATGGTCTTACTTGCAATTGGTGCAAAGCCATAAACCCTATAAAATTCGGCCTTGTACTTCAATTTAGGCCAAAAATCAAAGCTTAAGAATTTAAAGCTTTACTTCTTTTGGTGATGGTGCAAAGCACTCTTATCACTAAAGATGGCTTTAAGCCACACTTTCTTTCTATTTCATCACCAAATGTAACTTTTGCAATAAAAACAATATTTTCCCATAAAAATTATAGGAAAAATATTTTTGTTTTATTTAAAAGCCGCAAGTACGCACTTGGGGCGGCTAAGTCCACTTAGTGCTCTAAGTATTTCAACTATACGTTGGTGAATAAAATGGTTGAGCATTACTGCACTGCCATAATTTCCACACCATCTTCTTCAGGAATTGGCTCAAACTCAGGTTCCGGTACTGACTTTGTTTCCCATGCACTTGGATAATACTTTTTCAAGTATCTACCATTGATGAACTTTGGGTGATATTTGCTATCTTGAGTTTCGAGCCAATAAGCACATTTTTTAGCACTTTCCTTATACGGAATGGACCCTCCCATTTGGGTGTCCATTTTCCCAAGACTCTATCTCTTTTACCAATAGGCAAAGTGGCTTTCCACACCAACTCTCCTTCGATGAAAGTCTTGCGGCGCACCTTTTTGTTGTAGCTTCTCTCGACTTTTCTCTTTTGAGGTCGTAAATTATCTAAAGCCAATAATCTTTCTGACTCCGCATCTTCTAGATCAATCATCATGGATTCATTGTATTCTTCCCAAGTGAGGTTATTTTGGAATGCTACCCTGGCTGACTTGGCCAAGATCTCTACTCGCACCATGGCATCATGGCCATAAGTGAGACTATAAGGACTTACACCAGTGCTGGATCGCTGAGACATACGGTATGCCTACAATGCCTTTCGTAAATGCACATCCCATTTGCCTGGTGCGTTTTTGATCATTTTCTCAATGATAGACAAGATTACTTTGTTGGAGGCCTCGGCTTGACCATTTGCTTGCGCATAATATGGTGTAGACCTTGTAAATTTAAGGCCATACTCTTTTTCCATTCTCAACAATTAGCTTGCCATCAAAGTTGGTGCCTTGATCCGTTGTAAGTGTTTCCGGAATTCCAAAGCGGTGAATGATATTCTCTTCAATGAATTTCTTAACATCCACATGGGTGGTATTATTCATTGCCTTAGCTTCCACCCATTTGGTGAAATAGTCCGTGGGAACAATGATGAAGCACACTCCTCCCCTGGCCCGTGGGAAAATTTTTCCAATTAAGTCAATTGCCCAACCTCTAAACGGTCATGGTTTTATAACTGAGTGTAGTTCTTCGGATGGAAGCATATAAACAGGTCCATATTTTTGGCATTCTTCACATCCTTTAGCAATTTCTATGCAATCTTTCAGCACCAATGACCAACAAAAGCCATGACGACGTATAAGCCATCTCATTTTTCTTCCGGCTTGGTGCGCTCCGCACAAGCCTTGATGTACATCTTTCACCACCTTTCTGGCTTCTTCTTTATCTAAGCATCTTAGATATACACCATCTTCACCTCTTCTATATAACTCATCGGCCAACAAGGTGTAGTGCATAGCCAAGGTCCTTATTCTTCGTTCAACCCTTATAGATGGATTATTGAGGTATTGAGTGAATGGTTCTCGCCAATCGGTGTGGTGATGATCTATACTGCAAACTTCGAACACATTCTCTCTATTGAGTGCCGATGGCATGCTTCTTTTCTCGACATGCACCACTTTCTTCCATATGTCATCTTGGAAGGTGATACCAGATGCCAATTATGCTGCAACATTTGCTCCCTCATTTTGGTGTCGAGGAACATGTTCAATGCTCACATCATCAAACTCATCCATCAATTGAATAGCCATGGCATAATATGGCAACAAAGATGGACTTGTACATTTGTATTCTCCGGTGAGTTGGTTGATAACCAATAGTGAATCACCTTTAATGTGTATGAATGAGGCTTTCATCTCTCGAAGCATCTCCAAGCCGATGATAAGTGCTTCATATTCCGCTTGATTGTTGGTGCAATCGAAATCTAGGTGAAAAGCCATCCTGGTACATGTATCTTGAGGTGATGAAATGATAATCCCTGCACCTGTCGAATCTGTGGTGCTGGAACCATCAAATTCTAGTGTCCAAGGCGCCAATGCTATCTCCATGACTTCGGCTGAATCTTCAAGTTCCTCATCAAGATCAATGCAAGGATGATCGGCCAAGAAATCTGCAATAGCTTGGCCTTTAACAGCCTTTTGTGGGATGTATTTGAAACTAAACTCAGAAAGTGCCAAGCACCATTTTCCGAGTCGGCCTTTAAGCATGGGCCGAGTTAGCATGTACTTCACTATATCAGTTTTGGCAATAATACACACATTAAAATAGAGCATATAATGGTGTAATTTTATTGCTGCAAAATAAAGTGATAGACAAAGTTTCTCAATCGGACTATATCTATTCTCAACATCGGTGAGAGTCCGACTTAAATAGTACACTGCTTGTTCCTTTCATTTTTCTACTTCTTGGGCCAACAAACATCCAATAGACGATGTTGTGGCCAAAATATACAAGTACAAAGGTTTGTCTTTCCTAGGAGGAACTAAGACAGGTGGCGATGCTAAGTAATTTTTAATCGCCTCAAATGCTTCTTGGTGCTCGTCATTCCATTGGAACTCTTCTCCATTTTTCAGTCTGAATAGTGGTGAGAATACTTTGGTTTTACCAGCAGTATTGGAGATGAATCTTCGTAAAAAGTTTATTTGCCCAAGGAATCGTTGAAGCTCCTTTTTGGTGGATGGCGCCTTAGCTTGCATAATAGCTTTTGCCTTGTTTTGGTCTATCTCAATGCCTCGTTGATGAACCAAAAATCCAAGGAAATTTCCTGCACCAACGCCAAAAGCACACTTTAAAGGGTTCATTTTTAAGCCATGTTGCCTCATTCTTTCGAATGATCTTCTTAGATGATCGATGTGGTCTAAGGAATTATGGGACTTGACCACTACATCATCAATGTACACTTCCATAAACTTACCAATCATGTCATAGAAGATGGCATTCATCGCCCTTTGATAGGTTGCACCGGCATTTTTGAGTCCAAATGGCATCACTATCCACTCAAAGGTGCCAATTGCGCCAGGACATCGAAAAGCGGTTTTGTGAATATCTTCTTCTGCTATGTAGATTTGATTGTAGCCACTATGTCCATCCATGAATGATAACATCCTATGTTGGGCGGCACCATCTACTAAGAGATCTGCAACAGGCATGGGATATTCATCTTTAGGGGTGGCTGAATTGAAGTTGCGAAAATCAACACACACCCTAATTTTACCATTTTTCTTAACCACAGGTACAATGTTAGAAATCCATTCTACATACCTTGCAGTGCGGATAAAACCAGCTTTTAAAAGCCTCTCAACTTCCTCTTTAACTTTAAGAATGACATCATTTGCCATCCTTCTAGGAGGTTGTTGATAAGGGCGGTGTCCATCTATGATTGGGAGTCGGTGCTCAACCAATTCTCGACTAAAGCCTGGCATTTCATCATAGTCCCATGCAAAACAATCTTTATACTCTTTCAAGACTGCGATGAATCGTGGCTTGTCTTCTTCGGCCAAGAGTTGACTTATGTACACTGGCCTATGCTTGCCGTCGGTGCCAAGATCAATTTCAAGTAAAGGATCTTGTACCTCGGCTTTGAGATCATCAAGTTTCATGGGTGCATGGTCGAGTTCCTCCATGGTGATCTCATCTTGATTTTTATTTTGGTTTTGATAAGCCGCATTAGCTACTGGAGCGGCTAAGTCCTCTAGACATTGTAGTTTTTGTTCAAGTGAGTAGGCCGACAACTTCTTCAAAGTGTTGTTGGCCACTTCTACTTCTTCTTGGTGTGCATTCATGGAATCTCCTCAATGGTAGGAGAACAAGGAAGCGACCTATAAGGAATTATAGCATTTGGCCGCACAAGATTTTCCATAGCCTCTTTCAAGGCATCTTTTTCAGTCTCTTGTGTTGAAAGGATTGGTACTGGTCGGCCATACTTGTCTTGGCCCATAAATCTGACAGGTCCGGTGCTACCGTCATAAAATCTCACATCAACTGCATGAGACTCAACTTTGAAAGGTTTGGTATCTGCCTTCACCACTTCAACCTCTTCACCATTCCAAAACATAAGCATTTGGTGCATGGATGATGGTACACACCAATTGGAATGAATTCAATCTCTTCCAAGCAAAGCATTGTAAGTTGAAGTTGAGTCAACCACAAAGAATGCGGAGAGGGATGTCTTTGAACCAATGGTGAGTTGTGTGGGTAAGATTCCCATTGTTTCTTTGATAGCACCAGAAAAATCACTAACAGTGACATTGGACTTGATTAAGTCATCAGCGCATTTGCCAAGCTCCTTCAGTGAGGAATGTGGCAAAAGATTAATTGTAGCACCATTATCAACTAGAACCCTATTCATAGGAATGCCATCAATATGCCCTTTCATATACAAAGGTTTGATATGAAAAGTGGCTTGTTCATCTGGCTTGGTGAACACTATGGCTTTGGTGCCATCAATGTTGCCCACCAAGTGTGCAATTTCTTCCTTTTGAGGTAGTTGAATGGTGTCATCATCATCCCCAAGTGGGAGTGGTTCATTAAGATCCACTTTTTCTTGTGTCTTAGCTGCAAAGGTGCAGGGTAGAATGAGTACCTTGCAAAGAAGATCTACAGTGAATTGACCAAAAACAATGGAATTTTCAGATTTTTCATTGAATTCCTCTGCTTGCATGGTGTCACTTTCTTTCATAGTATGATCTTCACCATTGAGGTTGGCATTTTCAGCCAAATTAGCCTCAAGTGCATCATCTTCTGGAATGGCAATATTCTCACCATCTTCCAGAATATCCCCAAATGAACTTAGGTTCACAGAGAGGTTGTCAAGGTCATCTGCCCATTTGCGAGTGATAAGTGTAAGAATGTGAGCGGCATCTTTGTCAATCTTGCTTCGCTCATCGGAAAGGTGATTTGCTTCTTCGAGATGTTCAGCTTCTTTCTTCTTGAAATTGACATGTCTTTCTTTCAAGTATGTTGTTTCAAGCAAAATTTCCACTTTCCAATACTCTATGCCCCTTTTGACTATGTCATCAACGGTCATAGTGGTTTTGACTTTGAATGATGCCCAAGACTCAATTTCTAGCTCCAAATTCTCCAAGGAGCTTCGTGCAAAGTAATCAGATAATCTTTTATCCAAGTCACTTTCTGGTGCACGACCATTGTCTTCACCATCGTCGGTGCCATCGTCACTAACACCACCAATGTTGGGCATGATGTTATCCTCTGGCTCTTGCACTATTTGAGCGGCAAGTTTTCGATAGAAAAGAATGGTCTCCATGTCAATTTTTCCCTCTCGAGCCAAATAGTTGATGTCAGTAGTGTCATGGCCAAGAGCTATTTCAGTTAAAGCACTGGCTCTAGCATCAAGTTCAGCTTCCTTCCAATCAAGTAGAAGTGCTTTTTCATCGAGCTTTGCACTTCTAATCAAAGCCTTGGCTTTCCATGGTTTGTAACCATTGGATACCAACTCTTCAATTGTTGTTGTTGAAGTAATGAAGTGCGGCATCTCTTGCTTAGTGATATTCTCATTAGTGCCACTTTCATATATTTCCATAGGAGCTTGTTCAATTTCCATCTCCTTTCTTTCTTTAGCTCTCCTTCGAAGCTCACGGCGCCTCCAAGTCTTTCGATTTCTCTAAATGGGCTGGCTGGGGAACTTGGGATGTTGCACCCTTTGCCAAGTGCCATTTTTAGCTTTTGGAGTCGGCCTCACCATCCTTGGCCGAATGTTTTGAGTTGCATGCTTTTCTCTGAGTGCAACTTCTTTCTCAACTGCTAAGGTGCGATACTCATCTTTCTTTTGATTTAACCAAGGCCTTATCTCATGCCTTGATCTTTTTGCACCATGTTTGGTTGAATTTTTAGCCTCTGGATCAAGCTTCAAGGATTGCTTTGCCACCGATGGCACCATATTAGAGGATGATGGTGCCATTGCTGAAGTGGATGGCTTTTCATGCCATTTTTTGTTTTCTTGGTACGAAGAGTACCTCACACGAGCAACTTCTCTTGGTTTAGAGAGTCTTTGTGCTTTTCTTTTTGTTGGTGCGACTTCTTCAACTTGGTGACGAGAACTAGGTTCATGGAACTTCCTTCGAGGTGCACTCTTTGATTGTGGACTTCTAGGACGCACCAAATGTTCCATTGGATGAATGGGTGGAGGATACTCAACTTTTGTTCTCGGATTTCGGAGCCTCAATGCAATTGATCTAGGTGACAATGGTTTGGTGCGCTGAAAACCCAAAGTTTTTGGCTTAGGATCAACATAGCCATACCTTTTCAATTTGGTGGTGAGGTAACCAGCTCCATTTTTGGACTTTGGTGCGTCGGTATTGGCATTCTCCATCACCGAATCTATCACCTTTGTTGTTGTATTTTCACCATCTTTTTCAATAGCTACACCTTTGGCCTTTTCTTCTTTTGTCAAGCGGCCATTTTCAGGGAGGTTGATTGACACCATATGGATGGGTGCGGGAAAGGATCCTTGTCAACCTGCATCTCCTTTTTAGGTGCTTCAGGAAATTTGAGATATCCTCTTTCAATTTTCTCTTGCACCACCTTTCTGAAGACGGTGCAAGCATTGGTGGAATGTGTCCACGAATCATGATATTTGCAATATTCTTTGTCTTTGATTTCGTCATGCGGAGGTATGACATGGCCTGGAGGAAGCTTGATCATTCCTGATTTATGTAAGAAATCAAAAATATCCTCAGAGTTTGAAACGTCAAATGAGTAGGTGCGGCTCCCATCATATGGCTTCTTTTCGGCTTGTTGCTGATACATCCTGGCAAATCTTTGCTGAGTTTGAGGATGTCCCACTCCAGTTTTCACCAAGGATGGGCATTCAATGGGGCGATCTACTTTCACCACCTCAGCTACACTAAGTTCATAATTTGGCTCCTGGTAGTAGGTGCCATAAGATGAACTTTTCCTTTCTGCCTTCTCTCGGAGTAGAGTTTCATATCTAGCAACTTTGGTTGACATTTCATAAAAGTCTCTGAAATCAACTCCCTCAAACTTCTTTCGAAGTTCAAGATCTAGGCCATTGTGTGCGAGGTGCACGAACTCTGTCTCTGAAAGTGGGGTGCGGCATCTGTTTCTCAGCTTCTTGAATCTAGCAAGGTAGTCCTCCGCTGATTCTCCTTTTCTTTGGTACAAGCGAGAAAGATCACCCACTGAAATGCAGACCCAAGTAAATGCAGGTAAATGCAGACCCAGTAATGGAGTGAGGGAAAAGTCGTAACTTGTGGAAACCAGAACTTGCTTCTCCGCACTGGATGGTGAAGCGAGCAATATGCTCCAAAGTGGAGTGCTCACCAGAGATGCCCGAAAAGCAGGGATTGAACTCGGGAATTTAATATCCTCTTGGAAAAGGATGTAGCCGATCATACTCCTTTGGATATGGAGCTTGAAAAGTAGGACGACTCATTCTCCTAAATCTAGGGCCTACAATGTCTTGTATCATCTCAGCAATCTGGTTTCTATTGAATTGTGGAGGCAAAACCTCCTGAAGTGGTGCGACAGGCACTTGAGGTGGAAGTGCAGCAGGTGGTAGTACAACATTACAAAGTGCGGCTTGGCGATATGCAGCATTGCCATTCCTTGCACCGTTTTTGTTATTGTTCACACCATTGTTATTCGCACCATTGTTGTTTGCACCATTCACCCTAGCATGGGGTGACACATAAGCAACATTTCTTGCCTTAACTTGATTCATTTCGCCAAGTTTGTCGGAAATCACTTCATCAAGAGGCATCATATGGTTGATTTGGCATCCAGGAGCATTCTCCGCACCAATATCATTTTGAACAACACCATTTCTCATGGGTGGAAGATTATGGTTATCCACATCGTTGTTGATAGCATTATTGACACCATGCACTTGATTTACATTATTCACACCATGATGGAGAGGTGGTGCAGGCAACTCTTCTTGTTGTCGCACCAGGACCATAGGTTGGTTTTCCCCCCCGAGTGCGGCGTTCAATCTTGCAAAATTTTGGGCACTTTGTCGAGATTCGGCCTTTGTTTGGGACAATTCTAGTGCTACTCTGTCCGCATTATTGTCCATTTTCTCGATGGCCTGCGTCAAAGCACGAATCGCGATCCATAACTCAAGACTTGTTTGGTGCGGAGACAGCTGCACCAAGGGTGGGTCGGCCACACCATTCTTTCCACCAGATCCTTGGCCTTCAAGGAGGGCCAAGCCGTGGTTAGATGGGTCCTATGGCTTCTTCCCATTTTCTTCCTTGTCCGACATCACTAGTGCAACAAATAAAACAAAGAAAACGAAAAAAGAAAGGGAAGAAGAGGAGAAGGAAAATAACACAATAATGAAAAAGAAGCAAGAAAATAAAAACCTTTTGAACAGCACCGAGATGAGATCTGAATCCTTATTGTCCCACCAGGCGTGCCAAAAAGAGATGTTCGCGCCAAAAAATCTCTTTGGAGATCTTGGTGAAAGGGTACCGAGCGTGCCAATCAATTTTGTCAAAAAATTGATAAAAAGTGCAGTGAAAATTAAAAGATCAATTTTGTCTTAAAAATTGAGAAAAAGATGCAAGTAAAAATGAAAGTTCAATTTTGTAGTAAAAATTGAGAAAAAGTGCAGTAAAAAGTAAAGGATTGCTTGGAGTGCAGTAAAAATAAAATAAATCAAACGAAATGCAGATCCTAAATCAAAGTCACACAAACGTGTTTAAATCATTGATTCCAATCCGACGGTCCAGATTAACTCCCTCTTGATTCTGCATTATCTTATGTATTTAATTCCTGATGTAAATCCCTTTAGTTAAGGAAAATTCCACCAAATCAGCCAAGAGAAAGTCCACCACGTTTTTGACTCTTAATTGTGATAATTATCACAATTAATTTCTGAAATTTGCATTTAATTGGCTCCAAAAGTCTCGGTGCAGCAACCAAGGGTGGAAAACCAAGTGCGGAGAAGCCAAATGGTGCTGAAACGAACTCCAAATGTCACGAAACTTTAGACTTGATCAATTGGACAT
This sequence comes from Corchorus olitorius, assembly GCA_001974825.2. Lineage (NCBI taxonomy): Eukaryota > Viridiplantae > Streptophyta > Magnoliopsida > Malvales > Malvaceae > Corchorus > Corchorus olitorius. The sequence goes on from AWUE01012681.1 coordinate 24,784, forward strand.
GGGATTAGGCTAAATATCATATCACTAAGGTCATATGACAAAAATCATGAAAAATCGATTAAGGCAATGGCTTAAACCGAGCTAATTTAGCCATACTGTCCTTAATTGAATAAAAATGAAAAGTTACGAAAATGGTCAAAAATGGCTAAATTCCTCCAAATAGCATCAATATTGCTTGCAAACCAAGCTATTGTGCCAAATGGTGAAATCGCTATGCAAAAAATGTCTCGGGATTGAATTTTGTCCTTAATTGCACAAAATGCAAGTTTTCTTTCGGGCTCGGAATGAGCTGAAATTTGGACAGAGTGTTCTTCATAATATTTGGAACAACTTTAATAAAAGACATGTTGCCAAATTCATTCATCTTCAACCTCAATTTCAAAGCCCTAATCTCATTGTCTTTAATTGAAAACTTGTAAAAGGTTTACCCCGGGAGGGCTCAAATCCGATTTTAATGGCATAGACCGGTCAAGCCCAATTTGTGGAGTAAAATGGGGCGGTCTTGCTGTATAAACACATTTAATTTTTTTAATTTCCTAATTCCATAATTTCCATAAGTAAGTTGGGAATAATCAAGGAAATTAGATCAAAATTCAACTCTTTCCTTGTTGAATTTGGCCTAGGGTGGACTAAATCCAACCATCCATAGGACTTTAGAGGACTAAATCGTGGCCATCCATTTTGAGCAATTACCTGATTACCCTGGGTGTAAATCATGGTATAAACACCTAGGCCGCAAGCTTTCATTGTAGGCTTGGCCTCCAAGTTCTTGTTGCCTCAATCTCTCCATTGGATCAATTCTCATAACAACTTGCCTTTGTTGAGGTTGTTGTTGATCCCTTTGCTCATTGCCTAGTGCGACATTATTTTCCCTTTGTTGAGGTGGTGGCTCTTGTTGAGCTTTAGCCATAGTTTCCATTCTTGCATCCATGGCATCCAATCTTTGCATAAGTGTTTGTATCATGGTAGTCAAGTCATTGTTTTGATTTGGTACTTCTTGCCTATCTCCCATTGTGTCTACACACAAAGAAAAGTTAGTAATAAAAATCCCTCACAAGTGTGTGTGTGAATTACCTTTGTTGTGCTCTCGTGTTTGCAGTCAACCTATGGATTGGCAATCCACTATTCTTTTAACGATCTCACAAGATTATGCCTTTTTCTAGCTTCAATAGGGTTAATAAGAGCAAATTGTTAGAGCCTCCTTTCTTCTCGTGACCTACTTGAGGAACAAACAATTAAGAGCAATAACTTGAGTGAATCAAAATAAGAGTGATCTTTAAACAATCCAAACAGCCTTTTGTCTCCCAAACTTGCTGCACAAAACACAATCAACACAAATCAATCAATTCAAGCAAATAGAAACCCTAGTACCACTTAGATCCAATTTTAAGCCACTTGTACCCAATAGGGCTTCAATTCGAAATTCTGCAAAACAAACTTCAATTCACAGCAAAAGCAACCCAAGAATCTCAAACAAACAATCAATTAGGGTTAGATGCAAACAATTGACTCAAATGTTCAAAACAAACCCTAATCCCCAAATTCCCAAATCAAGAATTATGAACCTGAAAAATTTCGATTTCGACACAGATTTTTTTTTATCCATATTTTTCTCAGAAAGAACAAACTAAAAGAAGTCTAGATCTCAAATTTCAAAGCTTTCTGAGCTCAAACGGAGCCAGAATAATTCCACAAGGTATGAGGACTCCAAATATGAAATTTTAAGTCGATTGGAGTTAAGATGAAACTGCAATGAATTTTTGAATTTTCAGAATTTTTGAATCTTGAAAATTTGAAAGTTGCGATATGAACTTTGATGAATGAGATGGATGAAAAACTTGATGATAGATGAATAGAAGAATAGATTTACCGATTGAAGATGACAACCTTTGCTCTGATTACCAATTGATACGAATCTAGTTGTTTTAGATTCAAAATCTAGCCTTGAAAATATATCAAAGTCGACTTGAACTCCTCCAACTTCTAGATGGTAGATCGATGACCTTCACAAGGTTATTCCTCCTCTTTCCTCGGCCTTAAGTCTTCAATTAGAACTGCAATTGTTAACTCAAGAACACAAGATTCACAAACAATCAAGAATCACAACTTAATTGTTTGCTAGGACTCTACAAGATTGAAGAACCCTAAGTTTTGCTCAAACTAGAACAATGAAGCTAAGATAATCAATTTGGGTGAAAAACCTCAATTTTATTAATCAGCTCAACTTATGTTTACAAGAGGGGGTTGATACCTTTATATAGGCATAGGGGGGGCGGCACAATACCTAAATCCTAAGCCCTATGGGTAAAGGAAGGAGCAAGAAAAGATCATACTCCTTATCCTACTAGGAAAAGTAAAATAACAAGTCTAATTAAACAAGGATTAGACTTAGTCAAACAAGGCCCAACCCAATGTCATCTAAACTAAATAAATAGCTAATTAAAGATAGAATTAAGCCCATAATGGCCAAAATACAACTCTAATGGACTAATGCTCATCGATTTCAAGTAAAGTACACAACTTGGAATCGATGGGAATATTCTTTTGCATATGATCTCTAATGCCCTTGAAATGAACTCTGGTGGCCTTCAACTTTTCAAGATGAGTTCTAATGAGGCCCAATAATGCTTCCTTGAACCTTTTAGCTCTTGCTCTTGTCATTGGACCTAATGGCATCTTAATGGATCAAATGGCATCTTAGGCAACTCCGATGAGCTTGAAACTTCTTGTGCGCATCCCTAGCATCTTCAAGCTTCTCGAAGCCTCCTTGTCGCATGTGCACATCTTCTCCATGATCTCCATTGAGTTCTTCAAGACCATGATAAGCCCTTGGCGCATCAATATGGATGTATGAGAATTTTGAGATGGGTGTAAAAATGAGTGGTGGAAGTATTTATAGGTGTAGAGATGACAAAAATCGGATGGGGCAAAATTGAGGTCAACGTGGGCGCACATCCAGAATGGGTGTGGGCACAGGTACAGTTGAGCTAAGCATCTGAAGAGGTGGTGGCATCGACACTGACATGGGTGGATGAACAAAACACCTGAGTGCATGGGTTAAAACACATGGGCACCCAGGGCGTTGCTTATGTCTCAATTTTTGTCCCTCTTCAAATCTTTCCTAACTCTTGACCAAACTCAATCTTCTGAAGTACCAGTGTAATGTAGCTCTAATCTGCAATAAATCCTTGTCCATAAACTTGAAAATTCCAGAAACATTGGCAATGAACACTTCTTCATAACCAAATCATTACCAAAAAATGAATTGGTAACCTTAACTCTTGTTAACTAAGCTCTTATGTGAATGTAATGTGTAGACACCCATTTTTGTCCTATATCATTTATTTAAATCAATTTGTTGCTTAATTGGCATTAGGATCACCTAGGGGCATTTTGGTCATTTTCAAAAATCCAGGGGCACTTTGGTCATTTTTCACATTCAATGGCATTATGGTTATTTTTTGCACATTTAGGGGGTATTTTTATCATTTCTGCACATTCAGGGGCATTTTGGTCATTTCCACATATCTAGGGGCATTTTGGTCATTTCTGCATGTTCAGGGGGTATTTTGGTCTTTTTTGCGCATTTTGGAGCGTCTTGGTCGTTTTGAATGCTCTAGGATCTCTTGGGTCCTCCTAGTTCTACTTTTTAGTTTAGTTTAGATTGGTAAGCTCATCTTAATAGCTATGCATATTCTAGAATTTAATTCCATTTAGTATTATTGCATTTTGATCAGTACATTTCTTAATGCATAAATTAGGATAAGTTAGATTCACATATTATTTGCATTTGCATTAGTCATATTCACATATAGTCTTCGTGTGTGCATTTTTTAGTTAAGGATAACTAGCAATTTTAGTGTGGATCCATTTTTAGACATAATAAAAAAGAAGATTTTTATTTTATTAGGCATAGTAACATTAGGTACATTTGCATAGTTACAAAACCCAAAAAAATTGAAAAATTGAAAGATTACAAAAAAAAGGGAATAAAGTTTATAGTCCAATACTCTTGTTTTTACAAAGAGGGCAAGTAGGTCTTGATAGGGTCCTGCACGCGCTTTCTTTTCCCATTTGGCTCATGTCGAGTTGCATTCACCACCTGTCTTGCACCATTCATAGCAATTTCGAGTGCTTGTTGGTAAGAGTTGATCTGCAGGTTAGTGAACAAATGTGCAAAAAAGTGGAATGTTTCCCCAGGCTTGAAGCATAGGCACCATTAATTGGTGATATCCCCTTTTTCAAAAAATGCAACCAACAACAAACAGAGCAAGATAGCATGCAGGGATGATCAAACAAGCCATGTACCCGTGCGTTGAAGATCTTTTGAAAGACCTCAATATGCAGGGCTGTACATGAGAGTGTTCAAGGGCTAATACAGTGAGGACTAAGTCAATAATGACGTATGAAGAAAAAAAAACAAACACAACAGGTCAAGCATCCAAGAATTGCACCAAGAAACATGATAAAATACCAAAGCAATGAGCAGCATGTTTAAAGTATGGGAAAGAATTTTTATTTTAGGCAAAGTTGGGCGCGAGGTTCAGGACGTATTCCTGGCCTCGAAATGCCAACGATGCCATTTAAGAAGAACAACAAAGCACTCATGTGAATCAATCAAGCATCAATTAATGAGGCAGGAATATAGACAAGCCAGACAGTGATACTCAAACACATGGAAACCAAGAGCATTTGCAAACAAAGTGACACGTCAAGGCAGCAGCTCAGTTCTCAAAATGCAGTCAGACTTGCTCTACATGCAAACAAAGGGACAAAAACAAAAGCAAATAACGCATGGCAACATGTTAAGACAGGAGGCAGTAAAGAAACAATCACAACAGAGAAAGCTCAAAAGCAGTGGCTGATTGAGCTAAAAAAGACCCTATTTTTATGCCTATTTTACTAGGTTTTTGGACTCATTTATGCTTAATTATATGCTATTTTATTAATATTTGTGTTTTTAGTCTTTAAGTGATGTGAAAATGAGAAATTGTTATTTTTCACTATTTTTGTAGCTATTTTGATGACTTTTTACACAGATTTGAGCAAAGTAATTTTGAGCATAGATTTGGAGATTCGAAGTTCGTGTTTAAAGACCATTGAAGATTTATTTCAAGAGGAAGAATTGAAGAATTGGAGTTTTAATTGAAGACAAGTCATGGATAAGTCCTTAAGCTTTGGTATTTATGGATAATTTATATGGGAAAATACTCAACCCATATAAGATATTAATTGGAATTAAAATCCCAATTAATGACTCCTAAATCCAAGGAAATATCAAAATCCCGTAGATTCCCGATTCTAGTCCTAACAGGATTAGGATTCAGGAGCAGTTTTGGTAGAAAGTTCATAACTTTCTACTCACACCTCCGATTGAAGCCCATAAGTACTCGATGGAAAGCTAACTCCGAGATATACAACATTCCTTTGAAGTCCAAGACCCAGTTCTGCCGTTTTCAAGCCCGAAAATGCCGTTGAAGTTTCTACACAAATTCAGCAAAAATTCAGGATCCTATTTTAACTTGGATTCTACTCTAGGAAGACTTTTAATCCAACTTGGAGTCCAAGTTAGACCCTAAAACCGGCCTAGACTCCTTTCCAAGTTAGGATTAGAATTCTTAGGGTTAGTTCCACTATAAATAGCCACCTCCTGTATCACAAATCACACACCTACATACCACACACAGAGATAATTTCTTTCTTCTAGTTTTCTTCTAGTTTTTAGGCAAAGGGTGCGCCACCCCCTATAGCCATAGGGAGGTGCGACATACCTAGGTATTTTGCAAGGAGATTTCGCCCCTCCAAGGTCCTGTAAGTACTCTTATGCCTCTCATGGATTTACCTAAATCCATGAGTAGCTAAATTCTTAATACTTCTGATCCTTTGGTGAATTCAATCGATTAAATATGGTGAGATTTCTGTTCTTATAATTTGGTATTTTATTCTTGATAGATAGCATGTTAAACTCTGTTTTAATTCTACAATCTTGATCTTTATTGATTTATGTGGCCACTAAAGAGGTAATTTGAGAGATTGTTGGCTAGGTCAAACAACAAAGTTGACCCATGAGTTTGATTGTGTGTACCAAGTTAGCCGCACTTGACGGCGGGTTAATTGGGTTTGCATGCCAGTGATCAGATTTATCTGGTTGTTATATGGTTTTATTTATTAAGCATGTATGAAAGAACTAATAAAAGTTGATCTTAATGCTTTGAATCCTAGCAAATCTTTAAGGCTTGACGGCTAATTGATTAGTTAGGAGGAAAAAGGGGTAATTTAAGGCTTGACGGCTAATCTTATCTAAATAGCATGTTAGGGTTCTCCCTAGACCAGTTATTATCTTGAATTTAATATTGAATGTATCTTTTAAATGAAGGACCCATAATTAATTTGATTGTTTTCTACCATTGGTGAAGAAGTATATCCTTAATTATTGTTTTCTTTCTTATCTACTATAGACTTAGATTTAACTTACTTTGCTTTGTTTTCTAGTTTAATTGTTTTCTGTTTAATTGTTTTCTGTTTAATTGTTTTCTGTCAATCTCTATTTTCTGTGTTGTTTTTTAGAGATTTTAAGGACTAAATTTTCTATGGGATCGACCCCTACTTGCCCTATCTACTTAGTTAGGGGTTTGTTGGGATTTTATTTTTATGATTGTTGACGACCGATCATAAATTTTGGCGCCGTTGCCGGGGAAGGGAACTTTTTCTAGTTTTTGCCAGGGGAAGGAAAAATAGACTCATCTGAAGACGAATCTCGCGAATTTTCTCTTTGTTTCTGCGTGTCTGCATTTTTTATCTAAAAAAAAAATCTGTTTTTAATCTG